>APFE031166825.1:0-30409 GCA_000404065.3 Pinus taeda | reverse complement strand
TGTCTGATGTCTGATATCATGTTCTGGTAACAACAGTCTGAAAAGTGATTGATTATATCTTTATGTGATATGATGAACTAGATCTGGTTGATGGCTCTCATTGTATATGTATTGATCTAGTGATTGGGTGATTCAGAAGGTTGTTTGATTATGAGCTTCATATGGTTATTGGGTCCAGTATGAAAATTGGATGAAATGTGGCCCTTTCAGATTATGTGTTGTGCTTCAGTGTATCCAGTGTGAAAATTGATGAAACGTGGTACCTGGAGGCGAGAAGATTGTAGGTCAGCACCTACGTACTAGTATCTAAGCTAGTACAAGAGCTAAAGGAAATCTTTGGAGCATTGTAGCAGGTAGTAACCTGCGTACTAGTAAATGGATCGGCTAGTACAAGAGCAAAGGTAAATATTTGGAGCATTGTAGCAGGTAGTAGCCTGCGTACTAGTAAATGGATCGGCTAGTACAAGAGCAAAGGGGATTGTAGCTCCCGTACTGGTATAAGGCCGCACCAGTACAAAATATTGTAAAAGGATTTTCTTGAGATGACTTGCAGCAGGTGGTTTTCTCCCGCATTGGGTTTCCACCTTATATCATGGTGTTCATGTGTGTGCCTTATGTGTGATGATCTATTCTATGTTACTACATCTGTTAAATGATAATATGGTTCATAATGTTCTAATGCACTCATTGAAGATCAATTAACTTAATCATAAGAAGTTGTGGAAGTAGCATATATGAATCTGGTTATGGAAATGAAAAAGTTTTATTAATGTGATAATACTGATTCACCCCCCCCTCTCAGTATTATTTCCAACATATTCCATGTCATATGCTTTGAACATCTACTGTTAATGTACCATATATTTTCTTTATCTCCTGCATATAAAGCTAGATACAATTTTTAGTTTCCTTAATTTTATTTTTCCATACCTGGGTATTGTCTTCTGTTCATGCTGGTAAGATGGTCTCATTCCGCTTCTACATTCAACTTCTTTATGACCAAAGTTATTGAAAAGAGAACATTCAATTTCACCTTGAAGAGGTGAGAAAACATTATAAGAAGATTACTTTTCCGTGACCTAATTCTTTTGTTTTCTTTCTTATCTAGTCATAATAGTTTTATAAGCAACACAATGAATAACTTTGTGATGAGTGAAGCATTGACCATTGAAGTAGGAATACCTGGGAATATAACACCTTCTTGAGTAGCTTTCCCTTCGATTATTGTAAGGTTTTTTTGCATGAGAAGGATTTGATCCTTCATTATTTTGCTGAGAACTACAATTTTGATGATTGCTTCCTTTTACTACATTGACATAGCTTTTTATACCTATTTCAAAATATTTCAAATTTTTTGATGTTTCACCATTTGAACTATATCCAAGACCTATCTTGATTAGAGGAGAGAGTTTCACTTTGATGATTTCTTTTAAAGCCTCAGTTCCTTTAGAAAATCTAATATTTAGAGCCCTTGTTTTCTCAAGTTCCTTTCTTATACCCACTATTTCAAGTTCTGAATTTTCACATTGCCTTTACTTTTATGGAACTTTTTTCTTCAAAACTTCTTAAGCTGATTTAGCTTCTTATAGACAATTTTTTAGCTAAGCTATTTCATAAACAAGAATATTTTCCTTATACATACAAATTTCCTTTTCTTCTAGAGCATCCTTAAAGACACCACCATATTCATCTACAAATTTTTCTTCAAATTCCATAAGAAAATGTCAATCTTGATTAGATTCAACATCCTTATTATTGGAAGAATATTCCCTATCTTCATGAATATAAAAACTTTTCTTGCTATCAAAAATTATTTTAACATTCCCTTTTGGAGAATTCTTCCCTTTGTCATGATTTTCTTTATAAGGACATTTAGTAGCATAGTGACCTACCCTTCCATAGGAAAAACATTTAAAAGGAATCTTACCTCTAAACCTACTAGTTCCTACTTGAATTTTCTTCATAAGATTTGCTTATTCTTCATCTGAAATGTAACATGTTTCCTTAAGTTCTTCCTTTTCCTTCCCTTTGTATGTAGCTTTGAATGTTGCTTCTCTAATATATGATGGACCCCATTTTCTCATTTCACAAGTTGTTAAAATCCCATGGAGCTGTTCAATAGTGATATTCTTCAAATCCTGCATTTCTTCAATGGAAGAGACTTTGGAATCAAACTTTGAGGTTAGAGATCTTAGAATTTTCTCAACAATAGTAGAATATTTTATTTCATCACCAATATTTTTCATTGAGTTAATGATCTCATCTACTCTAAGGAAAAATATTGTAATTCTTTCATAATCATGCATTTTAAGAGTCTCATATTGAATTCAAAATTTTTGAAGTTTAATGCTCTTTTCGCCTTCATATATTTGGATAATATTATCCTATATAGCCTTTGCAGTATTCAACTGCATGACCTTCAAAAATTCTGATTCATCTAGGCTTCCTAAGAGAGCATTGTCTGCCTTTGAATTGGTCTCATACTGTTTCTTCCCTACATCATCTATGGGAATAGAGGATGGGTATTGATATCTTCCTTCAACAATTTCCCATACATCAACTCTAAGTGACTAGAAACACGCTCTCATTCTGAATTTTCAAACTACAAAGTTAGATCCATTAAACAAAGATGTCTTGATAGAAGATACTCCCTCGTGATTGCTCATCTTGATGGATCTCTCTTTAAGTGATCAATATTCTTCTGAGGGACATGCTTCAATACCAATTGTTGGGAAAAATACTAGGGGGGGAGGAGAATCATTTATTATTTTAAATTCAAACTTGCAAATTTTATATTTTGAAATATGTACGCTAATGTTATTAAAGAATCCTGCATATGTACGCTACTTCAAATAAAGAAATCAACGTATATCATATTTACTGATTTTCATGTATTCTATTGGATGATTATCTGTAATAATTGCATCAATAAATTAATCACTTTTCACTATGCAAGACAGATTGCAAGAATAGAAACTAATAATTTCTATGATCATCCATCATTGGTAATTTTATTAAATTTCCAATTAAATGTTCATTGCCAAAGTAAGTTAATAAGTTCAATCATTGACGATGCCTTTTGGACCATATTAGTCCTTTTAACTTGTGTCCATCAGCACAAATAGATCTCGCAGAGGACTCAATTTTTTTTTAGCATACAAGGTATTGAATTGTTATTGATTTGGCTTCTCTCATTCCTTAGATCCGTTCTTTCGCTTCGATATTTTTCCCATCAAAATGGATGCATTTTCATACTATGAAAAGGATAAGTAAAGTGTTGTGGTCCCATTAATGAATGTATGAAAATATTACCTCATTATTCAGATCTCATGGAGCCCTTTCTAATTCAGATTTTAAACATAGAAATAATTTTCTTGGAACAAAACAAACTAACTGTTTCCTTTCCACCCAAGTCTAAGCTTCCTATTTTTTATAAGGAAATTGTGATAGAGGCACATTTTATCATAAATATTCATGTGGTAGGTTGGAGAAAGTATATACATGGCCTTATCAATAGTCAGTCCCCACTCCCATAATCCATTCCTCTGTTTGAGAATCTACACCAATTATTTGTTTGTATTGGATTAATAATACTTCAAAATCAAAAGGAGAAATCCTAGGACCATATTGTCTATTTTATATGGATATTTCCATTTTTTATGAGAAATATTCTTGGTGATGAGATATTGATGTCGTTACTTGGAAAGATAAGTTATGAGTAGCTATTTTTCAATCTATTTTCCTTCTCTATAAAGGACTTGGAACACCCTTCTTATAGATCATTAGAGAGTGCATTGGCATATATACAGTGGCAATATATACTGCAAAGGCTATATGGGACAACCCAAATGGAAATCATTTCTTCGTTGTAATTTTTTAAATCATTTAATTTAATTTAATTCAATTCTTAGTATGATTCGAGATGAAATTTGTCTCTATTTAGACACTAAATTGGAAGTGCATCAAATCCAAAGCCATTTCTCTCTATCCTTGCTTTGCAAAGGTTGAACCAATATAATAGGCATCACAATGCAAAGATATTTACTTGGAGAAGTAGAAGGAACATGTACCACAAACGTTAAATTGGAGAACATAAAACATGAAATATTCCATAATAATGGTATTGCAAGATCAATAATGACATTTATGGGATGAATCTAAAAGAATTGTACTTAGAAATGACTCACACAGAATCCAGGAAGCCTATATCTATATTGTTTGACACAGAAATATAACTTCTCAATATATCATATTACCACCTTATATGAAAATAATTGATACTGCACAACATATAGCGAGACTTACTAAATCAATTACTTTTGATAGAAGAATACAAATTGAAAAAAATCATAGATATATTATACATAGTGCAAATAATTATCAAGAGATAGCTCTTCCTATAGATGTTGCTTGTATGCATGTTTGTGATGTGAATTAGAGTATCCATTCCTACGGGAGTGAAAATGAATTACAAGAAATCCTTTTCTTGGAAATATGGATGAATGGGGTTAATTCGTAGGGAGGCACATTATGAACTTCTCAGAATTTGATCGGACTTTATTTTATTCCCTCCTACATGGAGAGGAAGAAAACATCAATGGAATGAATAGTTAAAAAGGCTTGATATGCGTCCCTTCCCCTTTCACACATATTAACTAATACGGGGAAATGAAATAAAAAATTACATTTCAACATATTTCACTTGACCAATTAGAGTTAACCCCCCAAAATATTTAACTCCCTTAGAAAAGAAAATATACATACCATTATTGGACCTTTTAAATTACAATTGAGAAGATGTAATGAAAATTCAACTTTGGGAAGGAATTTGTTAAATAGATACTGTAAGTTCTACGAAAATGTTTTGCAATTGATCCACCCTGGAATTAGTTTTTGATACATTAAATGGTTGGTTCCATTTCATCACTTCATTCATTTCCTTTCCCAAGTGTTCTTTTGGAGAGTCATGAGAATCATTTCATTTCAAATACTTGGCATATCTATCTTTCATGGAATATTTGAAAGAAATCTCTGACAAGATGGGTATATCTAAGGAGATAAAATTTTTCTTAAACCAACTAATCCCTAGATATATGAATAAAAAATTGAAATATTGTGATATGCAACAGTGGGATAAAATTGGAGAAGTTCTAAAGTTAAAGATTCATCAATAGGCAATGCTGACCCAATACCTAAGCAAAGGGCTACTGTAGTACTGATCAAGGATATTGTTGTAGATATTGGACGATGAAATGGATTATGAAATCGATTCACATTCTCTAGAAAGCACACCGTCAATGATCCTGCAGGTACTGAGGCCATTAAAAGGACACATAATAATTTGTTAGGTACTGTATGAAGTATTTGGAATACATGGAAAAAATATATCTGGGAAATATTTCCAAAGGAGTTGCAAATGGATTTGCTGGTTCACCAATCATTGATGTTCAGAACCGCTAAACCTATTGTACATGCAATAGTACCTTAAATAACTACTGGAAAATTATATGAAAGATCATTGGGCCAAGTGGGCTCTCCATAATGCCAACCAATATGTAAGAGTGGTCAAGTAGGATCATGACCACAACCAAAGTTCCTTTAATTAATTTTATTAAATAACAACCAATGGAGGTTATAATTAACAATAGTCCAATATGGCCATAATTTATGTCACCATTGAACATGTGCATTTTTAATGAATGTTGGTTCTTTATGAGGGCCAACCATGGATCCACATTAACTTTCTTGCTAGTGGTGATCAAACACGAATTAAACCAACATACCATATCCATATTAAACTTTGTGCAAAGTTTGCCATGAGATCATAATTTTTAATTTGAAAATAATATTTCAAGCATTTAATGGGGAGCCATGTAATTATGATTTTGTGTCATTATTATTTTTTTGTTTATGGGTACTTTGACCATGACTTTGGGGTTTCAATCTTCAAGAAGCCATATCTCCTCAACCAAGAGGACCAACATGGCGTGCAACCTATCATTGGAATTAGCATGATGAGGAAAAAACAATGGCGATGGGAATTTGAGAAAAATCATTATTCCTAATCCTCAAATTATTTAACAAATGTGGGGCAAGAAGATCAGGCATTTGGAATTCCAAGAAAAGTTTACCATTAGAGCTTCAACCAATGCAATTCATAGACAAATATTAAGAGAACTCATGCACCATCGAGCATCAACGACAACACCATTCAACAATTCCCCCCCTTTTTCATTAATGGCAACACACATACTCCCACTATGATTAATACTCCCTCTATCATCATTCTTCTGATATTTTCTTCCTGGTTTCTCTCCTCCTTTGACATCAACGGAAAAGGGTTACTCCCCCTAATCAAATATCTTCCTTTGTATTCCTATAATATGCCTTCCTTTCTTTGACTACTTCTCTCCCCTTGGCATGCAATTCCTTTCGCAACTGATATCGCTTGTCAATAAGCATTACTGAAAAAAAAATGAGTACTTCTTGAAAAATGTCTATAACCAAATTTGTCATTCCACACACTGACTAATATGCTCACAATTCTATTCTGACAATTTTCAAAAAATAAATTTTCAAATTTTCAACCACTACTTCTTAGACTCCCCCTCTTCAAAATTCACAAGAAAGGGAGTCTTCAAGCTATCTTATTTAAAACAATATATGAACTTTCCATTCTTGACATCTTCCTTCTCATTGGTGGATTCATCATGGTTTTGAGACTTCACAAATCCTAAGAGCGTGATTTCTAATATTTTTTCATTGACTTTATCTTCTTGCTTTTCTTTCTTATCCAAACCTTCTTGTACTTGATATTAGAGTTCTCCTTCATGTATCTACAATCATGAGCTATATGTACATAAATACGACATTTGAAACATTCTATATGGAACCTCAATAATGGAGCATCTATCATATATTTTTTGCTTAATCCATTTGAATGTCTATCTTGTGTTTTTTCAAGATTTGTTCTAGGGTTTTGATAAATACCTTGATAATCATCCCTATCATAAGCTTTGGAATCCCTAGGATTATGCCCAAAATTAGTACATGAAAAATAATACCCAAAAATTATACTAGGTTACTTGGATAAAATGGCTTGTCTTGATGTTGTTGAACTTATGAAGACATTCTTCCTTGGAGGAGTTACAACCCTTTGTTGATCCTTTTCCTTCATTACTTTAGAATTACTTCACGGAGAAACAACATTTTCAACGTTCTTATAAACTTCACTTTAATTTGTCCTTTAAAGGATTTTTCTATCAAGCTTCTCTTCAAAATTTCTTTTCAGGGGCTTGGAGATTGTGTCTTCAGTGCATGTAGTTTCATATACATCTTTGGACTTCATATTCAACTGAGAAATTTCTTGATCCTTCTCATTAATGACATGATTTTTCCTTTTGACATCTTGCAATCAAGTAGCTGTTTCTTTTGACTAACTTCTTTATCATACTTATGAACAAATTCCTCTAATTGGTTTATCAAGATTTTATTTTTGCTATCCACTTCCTCCATTTGAAGTCTTGTAAGGGAAAATTCTTCTTCAAGTATATGATTTTTCTTCCTTTCCTTGTTAAGATCACATAAGGCACTAATCATATCTATATCCATGTTAACTACTTCTTTTACTTCTTCTATTGAATCACAAGCATCATCTACATGTTTCTTTAAATACAAGTCATGATGCTTCTTCCAAATCCTTTTGGTTGATGAGCATTGATCCATTTTTACTTTCACATAATTTGGAAGAGTACTAAGAATGGAATTCATGGCCTTTGTATTGTACCTTCGAGATTCATCAATAGAGTGTCTCTAGAAACAATAGTGGCACACATCATATCCATGAGTTTTCAGGCAAGCTTCCATTTTAGATTCCCATATATCATATTTGACTTCATCGAACTCAGGATTTGGTAGACTAATTGATTCTCTTCATTATCTGTAACAAATTTGGAGACTATTGTAATACTAGAGACTTCCCTTGATCATTTGGATGTGCGCTTATTTGACTTTCCCATCTATGCACTTTTGAGATCTTCCTTCTAGTTTTTAGGTTGAAAATGAAGGAACTTGCACTAAAACCAATTGTAGGAAATAATGAGAGGGGAGTGCATCAATATTTCACTTAAATCAGTTAGATTTGCAGAGCATTAATTATTATTAGAATTTGATTAAAACATAAACCAAAAACACCATTCAACAATGCATAATATCAAATATAGTACATAAGATATTTTTAAGTGGAAACCCTTCCAGGAGAGAAACTATTGAATGCTTCTAAATATAGGTATTTTAAATATTTCATCAATAGGAAGCTCCAACTTCTAGGATTTATCAACTTCAAATGAAGGAATGTTCTAACACCAGGTTTTACCAGCTTCAAATGGAAGGGCACCCTAATGCCCTAGTTTACCAACTCCAATTGAAAGGATGATCCAACATGTTGGTTAGTCCATGTCATGAAACATACAGTGAGCATTGAACTCAATTTCTAACAATCTCCCCTGCAATGCGAGTATAGTGAGTTTCAAAATCGAAACCTTTCGCTTTGATTCCACTTGTTGGAACCATGATGATGTTACACCAAAACCTACAGGTATTAGTCTTCGCTGCAATTTTCAAATTTAGGATACATGAGAGGTAGTTAGTCAATGTTGTGAAACACACAGTAAGCATTGAACTCAATTTCCAACAATCTCCCCCCACCCCCACCCCCCCCCCCCACCACCGGAGCTAGCTAGGTGAGTTTCAAACTTGAGACTTGTTGCTCTAATACTACTTCTTGGAATAATTATTGTCACTACACAGAAATTTTTAAGTATTATTTTTTGCTACAATCACTAGAATTAGGATCCACAAGGGATGGTTAGTTCATGTCGTGAAACATTTCCTAGGTGTTGAACTCAATGTCCAACAAGGAACACAAGAACTCCACCTAGGTCTACATAAGAAGAGAGATCAAATTTGATAAAAACACATCAGATAACTTAGGGAAACTCAAAAAATATAAAGGGATATATGGAATCCATGGTAAAATAGTTGATAATAACCCTCGCATGGTAGAAAATAGTGCCAAACTCTAAGTGAGAAGAAAAATTGCTCTCTACATGAAAATCTGTACTAAAAGTTGAAGAGCTCATTGACATAAGTGGGGAAAATCATGAAACATTAAAGGAAGGGAAAACGTTTGTTTGAAGTTCCCCAGACCTACTAAGAGGATACAAACTCTATCAGTTATCAAACCCTTTAAAAAATATGAGAACCTAATTCATAGAGAAGACCCTTAATTGAAAATTTTGATAGATTCTCTATGGCTAGTGGTTACCTATAGCATTAGATTACTAAGTATTTTAAACCACCACTTTGAACCACCATATTTCTTTAATAAAACTAGTATACCTTAGGAAGGTGAGAAACGTCATTTGTGTAGAGCATAATATAGAATGCCAAAGGGTCTGAGAACCCAAGAGGAGGAAAGAACTTCATAAAATTCGTAGAGTGTTGAACTGCTAATATCAGCAATGTGAATGATGGAGGAGGTAGAGAGGGGGGTGTAATCACCCTAATCGTCTACCAAATAATTTCCACTATCGTATATCGAGGCTTAATCTCGTTCATCTCTTACTAAGACACCATGTGGGCAAGACAAACTGTCACAATATAAACATGCCACAAAACCACAAATCACATGGTATATCTAGGGTACCTTGATTCCTAGCAGTAGGTTAAGGTGGTAGGGTATCATTAATGTGTATGGGATATCAAATGTAAGGTTGTAGGTATCAAATGTGGTATAAACCTCCTTTTGTGAATATGATTTTAAATGCAAGGTCATGGGTATCAAATGTGCTATAAACCCAATTTTTTATCCAAGTGCTCAAAGGCCACATGGTTATAACCTCAATGATCCTAAATATTTCCCCAACAATTTATCATATGGGTCAAAAACAAATCCTAGGATGGATTGAGGGTAGTAAGCTTCCTTAGAATTTTTAAATTTTAACCCTTTTTCTTAATATATGCATATTTTGAATAACAAAGTAAAAGTGAAGTTGGGATTAATTATATTCATGTTAGGAAGAAAATACAATGATCATAAGGGAGAAATTATGAAATAAGACCAACAAGCATACTATACATTTATTTACATATGTAGAAGAGAAGTGTTTGAATTCATTCCAACATTATAATGAGATAAATAAGAATGTAAAATAGCATAAGAAAAAAAAAAATATGGTGTAAATTTGAGGTATATTACAAGTAGTATTAGTGTTGCAGGTTGCAACATTGCGGCCTATGAATCAAATCACAACTTTTGTTTAACAAAACTAAATGTTATTTTTACCACAGTAAGGAGTAGAAGTAAGAACGGTGATGGAAGAGCCACATGTAA
This sequence comes from Pinus taeda, assembly GCA_000404065.3. Taxonomy (NCBI): domain Eukaryota; kingdom Viridiplantae; phylum Streptophyta; class Pinopsida; order Pinales; family Pinaceae; genus Pinus; species Pinus taeda. The sequence continues at coordinate 20,016 of APFE031166825.1, read as the reverse complement.
TATCTCCTATGGGAAAATAACACGTTTGGGTATATATACAAAAATAGACATCACCTCTTATAATGGAACTATTAGGTATGGTTAAAGGGATGAAATTAGAATTAGGCAATATCAAAGCATACAATGAAAGGTTACTTAAGGCTAGTGTTGAGCAAGAAAGACTCATAAAATTTTTAACTAATAATTATAATTCGAAAACAATAGAACCAATTGTCTAGGAGGAATATAGGGAGAAGTCCTATAAATGAAAAAAAACCAAAAAGTATGGACGAGTGTAAGGATCTAAGACTTGAAGATGAAGAGGAAAATGAACATGATTTAGTGAAAATGCTCCCAATGGTACCTAATCATGGGAAAAAACTAGAAAGTAGAACTCCAAGGGGAGTTTAAAAATATTAGACCTCCAAACTTGGATGGTAAGTTAGAGGAAGAAACACTTTCTAGTGTATGAGTATCCTACCACTTTAAAAGCTATACTAGCCACCTATCACTTGTAGGGAATTTCATCATTATGGTAGGAACAAATTAGAACTGTGCATAATATAGTGGACAAGGCTAAGATTTGGGAAGTGTTCCAAACATTTTTCAAGGAATTTCATGAGCTAAAGTTTGGCCACATGACCATGAATGAACTCGTTGCAAAATGTATCTACTTCCAACAATATGTACCTTACATTCACGAGGAAAAAGATAAAGTACAATGATTTATTAATTGTCTTCCCCTTTATTTTAAAGAAAAAATTGAGTATGACAACCCTAAAACCATGGATGAAGCCATTCAGAAAGCTAAAATATGTTATCACCAATCTATGTAGAGAAGTGAAATTTTAAAATATTGACCAAACAAGGAAAAATATAGATTTATGCAAGGAAGCAAAAGTTTTAAATTTTTCTCTTCTAAGAACTTTGGTAAAAGTCACCAGAACCAAAATTTTAATAAGACAAATAATCAACAACAAATAACTCAATCTCAAACTGGGTCCACCTCGATAGATTCTAATAGTAAAGGAGATAATGGAAAGGAAAGGGAACCACTAAAATGTTGGGGCTTTGGAGTGCCTCATCTACTTTAAAATTTCCCTTATAAAGTAAAATCAATTCAAGCTATGCAAAATGTTCAAGAAGCCTCCATAGTGAATGACATGGCTAGAAACATTTATAGAATTAGTGCAACCTTAGAAAAGCATCAAGCCAAGCATCAACCCATCAACATTGAAATAGAAGGTAATCTCCTAAACCAACTTGTATCCATTTTAATAGATCCATGGGCCAATAATCCACAAATTATGAACAAGGGTAAAATAAATATACAAAAATTAAAAAAAACCCTTTACTGCTCCAACTAGCCACTGGTACAAAAAGGAGAGTTACTAGGTAGGTTAAAAATTGTTCCATTGATTTGAATGGATATGAAATAACAATGAACCTAAATGTTTTACTCTTACGATCTTATGATGTATTTGTAGGAATGGATTGGTTAGAAAGCATGTATCAATTGTTATTTTTTTAGACAAGATATTCAATGTACCACAGTTAAGGGGAAGGCATAGATTATTGAGGGTATACCCATACTAATTTCTAATAGCAAAATATCAGCCTTACAACTAAAAACATGTGCTAGAAAAGGGTGCCAATTATTTTTTGTGCATGTAAAATACTTCTCACGGGAAAGTAATGCAAATACTTTAGATGATTTGGAGGTATTATGGGAGTTTAAGGATGTGTTTTTGGATGAAATTCTTGGGTTACTTCCTAAAAGATATATTGATTTCACTATTGAGTTGATACCTAGTTCCACACAGGTATCTAAGGTGCCCTATAGGATGAGTGTACTAGAATTAATGGAACTGAAAATGAAGCTTCAATAAATTTTGGATAGGGATATATTAGATCAAGTTTTTCACCATGGCAAGAAATAATGGTGTTTGTGAAGAAGAAACATGGTATATTTAGAGTGTGTATTGATCATAGATAGAAAAATAAGTTGGTGATCAAAAACAAATATCATTGACTAGAATTGATGACATGTTTAATCAAGTGAGATGATCTAAACATAAAAAGGAATGCAATAAAATATAGATATAACCACGAATAAAGATATGCAGCAAAAATAACACTTTATTTCATTAATATCAAATAACTGAAATATGCTTACAAATAGAATGGAAATAAACTAGCTCGGGTGATGGTAGCTTATCTATGAGAATAGATGTGGCAATTTAATGCCTCTGAACTATGTTACAAGGAGGCTTGAAGGCCTATTTATTATTTAGAAACAATGGAAAACCCTAAACATCCAAAAACCTAACCCTAGGAGATGAAGCACCAAAACTATGGGCCCCGTTTGGGTAAATTGGTACATCAACTTCCCGTGGTCATAGCTTTGGCACACAATCTTGGTTTGATGTGCACAATACCTTGTTAGAAAGATCTATCTAAGGACTACAACTTTTGGCTACAAACTTGAGTTAAGAATTCCTCCATTTGAAGTCATAGAAGGGAAAATTCTTCTTCAAGTATATGATTTTTCTTCCTTGCTTTGTTAAGGTCACATAAGGAACTAATCATATCTATCTCCATGTTAACTAATCTTTCTTCTTATTTTGAATCACAATCATCATCATCATCATCACCTGCATGTTTCTTTAAATATAGATCATGCACCTTCTTCTAAATCCTTTTGGTTAATGAGCATTGATCCACTTTTGCTTTCACAAAATCTGGGAAAGTACTAATAATGGAATTCATGGCTTTTGTATTGTACCTTCTAGATTCATCAGTATAATGTCTCCAGAAACAAGAGAGTGACATACATCATATCCATGAGTTTTCAATCAAGCTTCCATTCTGGATTCCCATATATCATATTTGGCTTAATCAAACTCAGGATTTGATTGACCAACTTGATTCTCTTCATTAGTTGTAAAAAATTTGGAGACTATTGTAATACTAGAGACTTCATTTGATCATTTGGATGTGTACTTATTTGACTTTACCATCTATGCACTTTTGAGATCTTCCTTTTAGTTGTTAGGTTGCGAATGACAGAACTTTCTCTAAAATGAATTGTTGGAAATAGAGAGGGGGTGAATCAATATTTCACTTCAATCAGTTAGATTTGACTTCACAAAGCATTAATTATCATTAGCATTATATTAAAACATAAATCAACAACACCATTCAACAATGCACAACATCAAATATAGTACACAAGATATTTTAGGTGGAAACCATTCTAGGAGAAAAACCATTAAATGCTTCTAAATATAGGTCTTTTAAAGATTACATCAATAGGAGGCTCCAACTTCTAGGATTTATCAACTTCAATAGAAGGGATGTTCTAACACCATGGTTTATCAACTCCGAATGGAAGGGCTCTCCAATACCTTGGTTTACCAACTCCAACTGAAAGGATGCTCCATGTGTTGGTTATTCCACGTCGTGAAACATATAGAGATCATTGAACTCAATGCCTAACAATCTCCCCCACAGTGTGAGAAAGGTGAGTTTCAACTCAAAACCTTTCACTCTGATACCACTTGTTGGAATCATGAATGCTGTTACACCAACCTGCAGGTATTAGTCTTCGCTACAATTGCTAAAGTTGGGATCCATGAGAGGCAGTTTGTCAATTTTGTGAAACACCTAAGGAGCATTGAATTCAATTTCCAACAATATGCCCCCCAACGCTAGCTAGGTGAGTTTCGAACTTGAGACTTGTCATTATGATACCACTTATTGGAATAACTTTTTCATTACACCAAAAGTCATAGGTATTAGTCTCTGTTTTAATCGCTATAGTTAGGATCCATAGGAGGTGTTTAGTCCATGTCGAGAAACATTTTGGGAGTTTTGAACTAAATGTCCAATAAGGACAAGAAGAAATCCACCTAGGTCTACATAATAAGAGGTAAAATTTGATAAACAAAACCCATCAAATAAATTAGGGAAACTCAAAAAATAAAAAGGGATAAATGGAAATCCATGGTAAAATACTTGATAATAACCCTAGCTTTTGTATTGTACCTTCTAAATTCATCAGTATAGTGTCTCCAAAAACAAGAGAGTGACATACATCATATCCATAAGTTTTTCAATCAAGCTTCCATTATCGATTCCCATATATCATATTTGGCTTCATCGAACTCAGGATTTGATTGACCAACTTGATTCTCTTCATTAGTTGAAACAAATTTGGAGACTATTGTAATACTAGAGACTTCATTTGATCATTTGGATGTGTACTTATTTGAATTTACCATCTATGCACTTTTGAGATCTTCCTTCTAGTTGTTAGGTTGCAAAAGACAGAACTTTCTCTGAAATGAATTGTTGGAAATAGAGAGGGGGGTGAATCAATATTTCACTTCAATCAGTTAGATTTGACTTCACAAAGCATTAATTATCATTAGCATTATATTAAAACATAAATCAACAACACCATTCAACAATGCACAACATCAAATATAGTACACAATATATTTTTAGGTGGAAACCATTCTAGGGGAAAAACCATTAAATGCTTCTAAATATAGGTCTTTTAAAGATTGCATCAATAGGAGGCTCCAACTTCTAGGATTTATCAACTTCAATAGAAGGGATGTTCTAACACCATGGTTTACCAACTCCGAATGGAAGGGCTATCCAATGCCTTGGTTTACCAACTCCAACTGAAAGGATGATCCATGTGTTGGTTAGTCCACGTCGTGAAACATATAGGGATCATTGAACTCAATGTCTAACAATCTCCCCCACAGTGTGAGCAAGGTGAGTTTCAACTCAAAACCTTTCACTCTGATACCACTTGTTGGAATCATGAATGTTGTTACACCAACCTGCAGGTATTAGTCTTCGCTACAATTTCTAAAGTTAGGATCCATGAGAGGCAGTTGGTAAATTTTGTGAAACTCATAAGGAGCATTGAATTCAATTTCCAACAATATGCCCCCCAACGCTAGCTAGGTGAGTTTCAAACTTGAGACTTGTCATTCTGATACCACTTATTGGAAGAACTTTTTCATTACACCAAAACTCATAGGTATTAGTCTCTGTTTTAATTGCTATAGTTAGCATCCATAGGAGGTGGTTAGTCCATGTCCTAAAACATTTCGGGAGTTTTGAACTCAATGTCCAATAAGGACCAGAAGAACTCCACCTAGGTCTACATAAGAAGAGGTAAAATTTGATTAAACAAACCCATCAAATAAATTAGGGAAACTCAAAAAATAAAAAGGGATAAATGGGAATCCATGGTAAAATACTTGATAATAACCCTAGATTTTGTATTGTACCTTCTAGATTCATCAGTATAGTGTCTCCAGAAACAAGAGAGTGACATACATCATATCCATGAGTTTTCAATCAAGCTTCCATTTTGGATTCCCATATATCATATTTGGCTTCATCGAACTCAGGATTTGATTGACCAACTTGATTCTCTTCGTTAGTTGTAAAAAATTTGGAGACTATTGTAATACTAGAGACTTCATTTGATCATTTGGATGTGTACTTATTTGACTTTACCATCTATGCACTTTTGAGATCTTCCTTCTAGTTGTTAGGTTGTGAATGACAGAACTTTCTCTGAAATGAATTGTTGGAAATAGAGAGGGGGGTGAATCAATATTTCACTTCAATCACTTAGATTTGACTTCACAAAGCATTAATTATCATTAACATTATATTAAAACATAAATCAACAACACCATTCAACAATGAACAACATCAAATATAGTACACAAGATATTTTTAGGTGGAAACCATTCTAGGAGAAAAACCATTAAATGCTTCTAAATATAGGTCTTTTAAAGATTACATCAATAGGAGGCTCCAACTACTAGGATTTATCAACTTCAATAGAAGGGATGTTCTAACACCATGGTTTACCAACTCCGAATGGAAGGGCTCTCCAATGCCTTGGTTTACCAACTCCAACTGAAAGTATGCTCCATGTGATGGTTAGTCCACATCGTGAAACATATAAGGATCATTGAACTCAATGTCTAACATCTCCCCCACAGTGTGAGCAAGGTGAGTTTCAACTCAAAACCTTTCACTCTGATACCACTTTTTGGAATCATGAATGTTGTTACACCAACCTGCAGGTATTAGTCTTCACTACATTGCTAAAGTTAGGATCCATGAGAGGTAGTTGGTCAATTTTGTGAAACACATAAGGAGCATTGAATTCAAATTCCAACAATATCCCCCCCAACGCTAGCTAGGTGAGTTTCGAACTTGAGACTTGTCATTCTGATACCCCTTATTGGAATAACTTTTTCATTACACCAAAACTCATAGGTATTAGTCTTTGTTTTAATCGCTATAGTTAGGATCCATAGGAGGTGGTTAGTCCATGTCATGAAACATTTCGGGAGTTTTGAACTCAATGTCCAATAAGGACCAAAAGAACTCCACCTAGATCTACATAAAAATAGGTAAAATTTGATAAAAAAACCCATCAAATAAATTAGGGAAACTCAAAAAATAAAAAGGGATAAATGGGAATCCATGGTAAAATACTTGATAATAACCCTAGCATGGCAAAAAATAGTGTCAAACTCTAAGCCATAAGCAAAATTTCTCTATGATTGAAAATTTGTACTAAAAGTTCAAGAACTCATTGATAGAAGTGGGGAAACCATGAAAAATTAAAGGAAGTGAAAAAACCCATTTGAAGTGCCCCATACCTACTAAGAGGATACAAAATCTATTTGTTATCAAAAGCTCATAAAAATATGAGAATGTAATTCATAGAAAATATCCTTAATTGACAAATTTGAGAAATTTTTTAGGGTTGGTAGTGACCTATAGCATTAGACTACTAAGTATTTAAACCACCACTTCCAACCGCCATATTTCTTTAATCAAACCAATCTACATTAGGAAAGTGAAACATCATCTGTGTAGAGCATAATATAGGATGCCAAAGGGTCTGAGAACCCAAGAGGAGGAAAAACCTTCATAAAATGTGTAGAGTGTTGATCTGCTAATCGCAACAATGTGAATGAAGGAGGAGGTAGATAAGTGGATGTAGTCACCCTAGCCATCTACCAAAGGATTTCCACTATCATATCTCTAGGCTTTATCTCTGTCGTCCCTTACTGGCACACCATGTGGGCCAGAATAAGTGTCGCAATACAAACAAGCCAAAAAATCACAAATCCCATGGTGTGACATGTTATATCTAGGGTACCTTGATTCCCAACATAATTTTAAGGTGGTAGCATATCAGTAAGGTGTATGGGATATCAAATGCAAGGTCATGGGTATCAAATGTGTTATAAACCTCCTTTGTGAATACAATTTTAAATGCAATGTCATGGGTATCAAATGTGTTATAAACCTCCTTTTGTGAATACAATTTAAATGCAAGGTCAAGGGTATCAAATGTATTATAAACCCCTTTTTCTATCCAAGTGCTCGAAGTCCACATGACTATAACCTCGATGACCCAAAATATTTCCCCAATAAATTATCATATGGGTCAAAAACAAATCCTAGGATGGCTTGAGGATAGTAAGCCTCCTTGCCATTATTAAATTTTGCCCCTTTTTCTTAATATATGCATATTTTGAATGGCAAAGTAAAAGTGAAGTTGGGATTAATTATATTCATGCTAGGAAGAAAATGCAATGATCGTAAGGTAGAAATTATGAAATCAAACTAACAAGCATACTATACATTTATTTACATATGTATAAGATAAGTGTGTGAATGCATTCCAACATTATAATGAGATAAATAAGAATGTAAAATAGCATAAGAAAAAAAGATATGGTGTAAATTTGAGGCACATTACGAGTGGTATCAGTGTTCCATGTTCCAACATTGTCGCCTATGAATCAAATCACAACTTTTGTTTAATAAAAGTAAATGTTAATTTTACCACAGTAAGGAGTAGAAGTAAGAACGGTGATGGAAGAATCACATGAAATATCTCCTATGGGAGAATAACACATTTGGGTATAGATAGGAAGAGAGACATCACCTCTTACGATGGAACTGTTAGATATTGTTGAATGGATGAAATTCGAATTATTCAATATCAGAGCATACAATGGAAGTCTACTTAAAGCTAGTGTTGAGCAAGAAAATCTCATAAAATTTTTAACTAATAATTCTAATCCGAAAACGATAGAACCAATTTTCTAGGAGGAATATAGGGAGGAGTCCTATAAAAAAAAAAAAAAAAAAAATCAAAAAATATGGATGAGTGTAAGGATGTAAGACCTAGAGATGAAGAGGAAAATGAACATGATTTAGTCGAAATGCTCCCAATAGTAGCTAATCATGGGAAAAAAAAGAAAGTGGAATTACAAGGGGAGTTTAATAATATTAGACCTTCAAAATTTGATGGTAAGTCATAGGAAGCAGCACTTTCGAGTGTATGAGTATCCTAGCACTTTAAAAGCTAGACTAGCCACCTATTAATTATAGGGAAAGGAATCATTATGTTAGGACTAAATTAGAACTGTGCATAATATAGTGGACAAGGTTGAGATTTTGGAAGTGTTTCAAGGAAAAGTACCTTACAGAGAGATACTATGATAATAAAGCAAAGAAATTTCATGAGCTAAATCTTGGCCAAATGACCATCAATGAACTGGTTGCAAAATGTATCTACTTCCAACAATATGTACCTTACATTCACGAGGAAAAAGATAAAGTAAAACGATTTATTAATTGTCTCCCCATTTCTTTTAAAGAAAAAATTGAGTATGGCAACCCTAAAACCATGGATGAAGCCATTCAAAAAGCTAGAATATGTTATCACCAATCTATGTAGAGAAGTGAAAAATCTTAGCCAAACAAAAAAAAGATAGATTTATGGAAGAAAGCAAAGGTTTTAAATTTTTCTCTTCTAAGAACTCTGGTAAAAGTCACCAAAACCAAAATTTTAATAAGACAAATAATAAATAACAGAAAACTCAATCTTAAACTATATCTAGGCCGATAGATTCTAACAGTAAAGGAGTTAATGGAAAGGAAATGAAACCACTAAAATGTTGGGGCTATGGAGTGCCTCATCTACTTCGAAAATTCCCTTGTAATGTAAAATCAATTTAAGCTATGCAAAATGTTCAATTAGACTCCAAAGTGAATGATGTAGCTAGAAGAATTCATAGAATTAGTGCAACTTTAGAAGAGAATCAATATGAGAATCAATCCATCATGATTGAAATAGAATGTAATCTCTTAAACCAACACGTATTAGATCCATGGGCCAATAATCCACAAATTGTGGACAAGGGTAAACTAAATTATAGAAAAATACAAAAACTCTTGGTCGTTCTAACTAGCCATTGGTAACAAAAGGAGAGTTACTGGCTAGTTAAAAAAATTTCCATTTATTTGAATGGATAAAAAATAACAATGAACCTAAATGTTTTACTCTTACGATCTTATGATTTATTTGTAGGAATGGATGGGTTAGAAAAGCATGTATCAATTGTTATTTTTTTAGAAAAGATATTCACGTGTACCACAGTTAAGGGGAAGGTATAGATTATTGAGGGTATACCCATACTAATTTCTAATAGAAAAATATCAGCCTTACAACTAAAAATATGTGCTAGAAAAGGGTGCCAATTATTTTTTGTACATGTAAAATACTTCTCATAGGAAACTAATGCAAATACTTTAGATGATTTGGAAGTATTATGGGAGTTTAATGATGTGTTTTTGGATGAAAATCTTGGGTTACTGCCTAAAATATATATTGATTTCACTATTGAGTTGATACCTAGTTCCACATAGGTATCTAAAGTTCCCTATAGGATGAGTGTACTAGAATTAATGGAACTTCAAATGAAAAATTCAAGAACTATTGGATAAGCATATATTAGATCAATTGTTTCACCATGGGGAGCACTAATGGTGTTTGTGAAGAAGAAAGATGTCATATTTAGAGTGTGTATTGATTATAGACAACTAAATAAGTTGGTGATAAAAAAAAAATATCCATTGCCTAGAATTGATGACATGTTTAATCAAGTGAGATGATCTGAACTTAAAAAGGAATGCAAAAAAATATAGAGATGTAGCTGAAATAACACTTCATTTCATTAATATAAAGAACTGAAATATGCTTACAAATATAATACAAATAAAATAGCTCGGGTGATGGTAGCTTATCTCTGAGAAGAGATGTGGCAACTGCATGCCTCTTAATTGTGTTACAATGAGGCTTGAAGGCATATTTATTATTAGGAAACAATGGAAGACCCTAAACATCCAAAATCCTGACCCTAGGAGATGAAGCGCCAAAACTATGGGCCCTATTTGGGTAAATTAGTACATCAATTTCCCAAGGTCGTAACTTTGACATATGATCTTCATTTGACACGCATAATACCTTGTTAGAAATATCTATTCGAGGACTACAATTTTTGGTTACAAACATGTGCCAAGACCCTTGTTTGCCTACTTTCCAGAAAAGCATCGTTTAGCGCCTCAAAACGGCTCCAGAAGTTCAAGACTCAAAAAATTGCAAAAAATAGTAAATTGTGCTACAATTAAGGAAACTAAAAAATGAAAGAAACAAAGGTGGGGGTCTAAGTGGAATAGGCGGGTGGCCACCATTATCCACCTGGATCATGCAAGGAGCCATTATCTTTTCCAAAATAGACTTAAGGTATGGTTATCATCAATTGAGAATTAAGGAGGAGGACGTACATAAAACTGTCTTTAGAACAAAATATGAGCATTATGAATTTATTGTGCTTTCATTTAGTCTCACAAGCACTCAAACTATACTCATGTGTCTAACGAACAATGTTTTTAGCCAATACTTGGATAACTTTGTGTTGATCTTTATTGATGATATTTTTACTTATCCTAAGATGTTACAATAACATGAGAAGCACCTAAGAATAATGCTACAAACACTTATAGACATCATCTTTATGCCAAGTTTAATAAGTTTGAGTTCTACTAGGACCGAATTCAATACTTGGGACATGTAATTTCCAAGGAAGTATTTGCAGTAACCACTGAAAAGGTCAAAGAAATCCTTAATTGGCTTGTCCCTGAAGATGTAGTAGATGTCAAACCATTTATGATTATTATGGGATATTAATGTAGATTTATTTAGGGGTTTTCTAAGTTGGCATACCCCATAACCTCTCTGCAAAAAAAAAGATTGAAATTCGATTGGACCTAGAAGTTCCAAGAAATTTTTGAACAATTGAAACATCTATTAATTATAACACCAATACTTGAAATTATTGATCCTAATAAGGAATGTACATTGTGTACAGATGCTTTCCTACAAGGATTAGGTGGGGTATTAATACACGATCATCATGTAATAGCCTATGAGTATATGAAGTTGAAATATCATGAAAAGAACTATGTTGTGTATGCTTTAGAACTGGTTGTGGTAATACATGCATTAAATATCTAGCAACATTACTTTTTGGGAAGAAAATTTATGTTGATTACTAACCATTTTATCTTAAAGTATTTTTGAGTTAACCCAATTTAAAAATTAGATAATATAAATGGATGACCTTTCTTAATGAGTTTGATTTTGATATCAAACATATCAGAGGAAAAGAAAATAGGTTGTCAAATGCATTGGGCAGAAATTTAAAATATGTTTGTGGAATTTTTGTAAGTAGCAATAAAACAAACCCTGTTTAGCAAATTCAAACAACAGAGTTAGAGAATCCGACATATATACCAATACAAGAGAGGTAGATAATTGAATCTGGTCAAAAATAATAGTTAGAATATGCCTTAAATAAATATGACTTGTTAACTTTCAGAGATAAAATTTACATTCCTAATGTGCCAAGACTAGAGCAATTAATTCTAAATGAACATCATAAAAAGTCTTTTTTCAACTCATCCTAGATAATAGAAAATTATCACAGTGCTTAGGAAAGAGTTATTCTAGACTAAAATGAAAGGAGAGGTAGTTAAATACTTAGCAAGGTGTCAAGAATGTCAAAAAGCGAAAGTGGAACATTAGCATCTTGATAGATTATTGAACCTCTTTCCCATTCTAGAATTGAAATGGGAAATTATCTCTTTATCTTTTATTAGAAGGTTTCCTAGAACTAGATGACAACATGATTCAATTATGGTTGTCATGGATAAATTGACTAAAGTAGCTCACTTTAGACCAATTAAGTTAGCATAAACCTATTCCTATAGATGAAATTTTCATGAAAGAAAATGTTAGATTGCATGGAATACCAAAGACTATTATATCTAATACATATGTAAAATTTACCTGCAATTTTTGGAAAACGCTTTTTGTAAGAATGGGTACATAGTTAAATTCCAACACTACTGCCATCCTCAAACAGATGGATAGACTAAAAGAACCAACTAGATTCTTAAAGATATGCATACATGATGGATGAACCCACTAAGTGGAAAGATTAAATACATCTAATTGAGTTTTCTTACAACAAAAATTATTAGGCATCCCTTAAAATGAGTCCCTTTAAAGTCATGTATGGATGAAAATGTCATAGTCCAATTAGTCATAGTCAACCAAAAGACAAATTGGTTTTGGTACTTCATCTCTTATAGCAGATGGAACAGATAGTCAAAAACGTGAAGTAAAACCTAAAGGTAGCTCAAGATAGACAAAAAAGTTATGCAAATCTAAAAATAACTCATAAAGAGTATAAAGTGGGAGAAAATTTATACATTACAGTCAGGCCCAAGAAGATTGATTTAAATTTTGGAAGTTGTGCCTAGTTAACAACTCGATTTTATGGACTATTTGAAGTACTATCTAGAATAGGACTAGTGGCCTACTAGCTAACACCACTAGCCCGCATAAAAATACACAACGTATTTCATGTATCACTTTTAAAGAAATATATTCATTATCCAACTCATATTATTGATTGGAATGTGGTATAGGTCAAACGAGAAGGTAAGTTCTAGGTTGAGCCTCCATATTTTATACAAGAGGGGAACTTTAGTCAGAATCAATCCATCACAGGTTAAAGTGCAATTGAAGCACTTTGGGCATGAGGAGGCCACCTTGGAGATGGATGAGAAAATGTGAGAAATATTTCCTTTACTTTTATGAAGTGATGAATGCGGAGGAAACATTGAGGATGGTGTTCATTCAAGGAGAGGAGAAATGTAGTGCCCCTGATGTAATTATTTCCTTATCAGATTTTATGATTTTAAATTGCTTGCAAACATTTTAATCAAAGTAACAGTTGTGGGGCTAAGACTAAGTAGGATATTGTTAATGAAAAATGTAAGTAATAATAAATGTTATGAATCAAATATTGTTTATTTCAATTATTGTTTATTTCAATTATTGTTTATTTGAAAATATAGGAGGATCCATCACGTGAGTAGTCAAGTTACCCAACTGTCATGAAAGTAATTAAGAATAATTTGGAGTCCCAGAAAGGATAGCTTTTGAAGTGGAAATTGTCACAACTTGAACCTCCATCTTCTCAATATTCCTAATCCCCAAAATTCCATGATGGGAGAAAAAGGTCATGTGAGGGTAGAGGAAAAGAAAGATTGTGGGAGAGAAAGGCAATATGGGCAAAACAGAAATGTATATATTGAACTAGTTGGACATTGCTAGGGAAAATAGAGGATAAGTATTAAGTACCGATTACTATTTCTCACAGAATGGTAGCTTGAGGCTAAAGGGAATTGTTACAACAGTTCATTTGGTTTGGAGGAATGTGCTTGTTCTTGTTATATTTTCACCTATTCATATAGGTGAATAGATTTAGGGAAACTTTTAAGGATGGAAATTTATCTTAAAGATTAGGAACCTTGATGAATCTTACTAATCCATAATATGCAAACTATAAAATGCTTAGTGATATTTTATTAAAATATTCAAACTTCTAATGATTTTATATAGTCTCTACAAAATTGTAGCACTTCTTAAGGTAAAACAATTTTTTCTTATAAAATTTAGGCGAATCATTTTGAGGAAAAATTGGGAATTGAGGAATCGTTTTTTTGGGAAAAGAATGGAAAATTAACCCATTTATGAATATTAGATCCTAAAATTTTCCTTGAATAGATTGTTTGGTGAGGAATCCTTTAAATATTGTTATTTTCTTAGACATATTATGGTTTTATGCATAGGAAGAAGAGTATGTACTTGAGCACATGGTATGTAATTTATTAAAAGGGTTCTTGTTAAATAACTAGAGAATTTCGTTACATTTAAATAATATGATTATGGTATAAAACTAATAGTTCATGAGTCTTGCAGCTAACTCCCTTGGCACTGACAATTTTCTCATAAGTGGTATGATTTCAACCTAGTCAAGGGCTAGTATGGAAGGTCCAGGGTTATTAAACTCAAACCAGGTGAGGATAAGAAAAGTTGAGCGTAAAGAATTAGTGGATTGGGAAGACAAGAATCAAAGACTTATTGTAATCGCATACATGTAGGGACAAAAACAAAAAAAAATTATGTATACTGGAGAGTATGACTACATATAGCTTACGTAGAGATGAGACTGAGAAGATATATAAAACTAGAGTAATATCTAAGCATGAAATTGTCTTTTCTTTCTTATGGAAGATGGACTTTGACTAAGTAAGCCTCGTGTATCTTAATTAATTTTTCAGATGAAGAAATAAATTTAGAAATGGTACATTTACATTATCTTCTAGTAATATAAATTATTTCATCTATAGAGCCCAGAAAATAGAATACTCAAGAAAATACACTATGTTTAATATTTATGTTTTCGCATGGCTACAATCAAGTTATTAAGGAAACAAAATCGTAAGTAAATATCATATAGGTAGATCAATTACATCATGTACAAGAGGACCTATAAAAGAATACATGTATATTTAATTATTGTTCTAACTAATAACATACTCAATATGGTGCTAGGTTTATGCATCCCTCCTCCTTCCTTCTGGGTGTCGTAACCAAATACAGGATAGCAGAATGGATCAAGGGCATATTGGTTGATTGCAACACCCATTACATACAAAAAAACATTGATTGCTACAAAGCTTTATATACTTGTCTCCTCAAGGATGACGAGGGAAGAGTTTATATGAACCACCATTATTATAGATCACACAGTGTGATCTAGATGGATGTTGGTGGCCACCTTCCTATTCCACTTCGACCTGCACTACTGCTTTTTTTTTTTTTTAATTGTAGCACGATTTACCATTTTTGGTTGTTTTTTGGGTCCTAAACTTGTAGTGTCATTTTGAGGCCCTAAAAGACATTTTTTTTCGAAAACAAACATAAAAAAAGCTAGATGTAGGGGTCTACCATAAAAAAATGTTGTCCTCGGATAGATATTTCTAAAGAGGTATCGTACATGTCAAACATAGATCGTATGCCAAAGTTACAACTGCGGGAATTTGATGTACCAACTAACCCCAACGGGGCCCACATACTTTTGGTGCTTCATCGCCTAAGGTTAGGTTTTTGGATGTTTAGGGTTTTCCATTGTTTATTAATAATAAAAAGGCCTTCTAGCCTCATTGTAACATAGTTCATAGCCATGGAGTCACCACATCTCTTCTCAGAGATCAACTACCATTGCTCGAGCTAGTTTATTTCCATTCTGCATGTAAACAATTTTCAGTACTTTGTTATTAATGAATTGAAGTTTTGTTTTCAATGTAGCTTTGTGTTTCTATTTATATTTTTATTCCATTTCATTCCTTCATAAATATGGATCACATTGTTTTAGTGGTTGAATGTAGGTGATTTCATGCAGATCACACTTGTGACTTTCTCTGCCTCAATACAGAAGATAAAGACAGGTAGTTTGAAATGGAATTTTCAATCTTTGGTGGTGTGCTTTCTCATGGGTAGTGTAGTTGAGTTAGCCTTTCAGGTCTAACTAAAAACCTCTCGCATGCATTTGGTTTGGGTTCCTTTGATTTCATAAAGATACACACATGCCATGTCATGAAGTAACCATAAATCTTGTTTCCATGTGTGTAAAGGATCATTTCTCAAAGTTTGGGGTTGTCAAAGCAACAATTTGCAACAAATCTGAAACACCATATGGATATGGCATGCAACATTAATAACTCTTACGTATTATTTCTAGAACTTCTCTTCTACGGGTCTCCTCTCTATCTTTTAGATCTAGATATGGACAAAAGATAGAAAGAAAGAGAAAAATACCATATGTTATATAGGAATTTAAATGGGAAGGCCACTATATAATGGATCTCAAACAAGGATCTAGTGAAAGAACTGAAGCAAACAATTAAAAATGATTAGAGAATACCAACAACACTCCAAGTTTTTTTATATGAAGGAAAAATGCTTCGGGACACTTTCTGGCTGAAAGATTATGGTGTGGAAAAAGGTTCTGCAATAATATTAAATCTAAGGCCACGAGGTGGCTCTACAACCTTCAAAAGCCCTAACAAAAATTCTAGAAACCTTAATGAATAAATCTCATTTAAGGATGCATTGAAAGGGAAGATTGTTGCTCTAGCTGATCAGATCCAAAATATTTTAGGACCTTGTATTGTGAACAAAATGGACAAGGTACCAGCTATGGATGTAAAACCCTAGAGGTAAAATCATAATTTTTTTATCTACATACTAAGGCATTAATATGTCGATTTAATGATTTTTGGCCGAAACCTAGAGACTTATATCAATGGGTGTTCTCTTCTTGGACATCAAATTTTGATCTCTACTTATGCTCCAAAGCCTATTTATAGTACATTTTGATACACATCAAGATATGGAAAAAATTCTAAATGAAGGTCCTTGGTTTTGGGGTAGAGTCAGGCATTTTATTATGCCAATGTTCCCAAAGTTTGATGCTAAAAGAATGGCTGTAACTATAATTCATCTATTGGTGACATTACCAAACCTCCCTCTTCCCTTCTATCATCATTAAGTCCTAGAGGATATCGGAAATACTTTGGGAAAATACAAAAAATAGACCTGGGTTGAACAATAAAATGTATCTTTACACTTTCCAGAATATATGTAGAGATAGACCTTAACAAGGGCCATACTGATCATATTCTTATAAAACATGAAAAAATTCAATGGACACAGGTGTTAGATTATGAGAATTTGACATTCATATGTCGAACCTATTTTCAAATAGGAAAATTGCAGAACACCCTCCCACAAGAAAAAAAAATCACAAAAAATAAAAAGCTAGGGGGATGGTAGTTTCCTGTCACTTCAGAAGACAAAAAAGAATAGCCCAAGGAAAATACTCCAAATACAGAAGCACAGAAACAACTTGGTAGCCAATCAAATGGTAGAGTTGGGGATCAATCTGGAACAATGGCTCATAGCCACAAGGGTATTGAATGAACAGAGATCATAGTATCAAAGAAGAAAAATTCAATAATGCCCACTGAAAAGGAATTGGTGGTAATAAAGATATACCATGTATTTAAGAGCTTGAACTCAAAAAAAGAAGTTCCCCTGAAGGAAGATGGAAATAAATTACAAATAGTAACAACTTATCCTAATCAAGGAGTTTGGCGAAGGGTGGAGACAAAGAAAGGAAAAAGGGGGAAGCTAAGTGACTTGTATCACACTTAGCTTTATTCTTTTATTATTTTTATTGTGCATTAGCCAATAGGATGACACGACCAAATTCTTACTAGCATCTACAAAATGTACTTTTATCCTTGTTTTCAAGTTTAATAAAATTACACTTTTTTCCTTAAAAAAAATAGCATACTCAATATCAAGACTTAAATATACACATTCCAAGAATGAAGCCTACTATGGTTATGGCATGGTATGCCAAATAATTTCACCAAGTCATAAAACCCATGCAATATAAGGAAGAAAAGAGAAACCCATACAACAGAAGGAAGAAAAGAGAAGTTTAATGGATGTGTTGGTACCTTGAAAGAACCTAAATATGGATAATCATAGGACATTTTCCATCCTAGCCTCTAGATAATAGTAAAAGACTAACATATAACACAAATAAGAAAGAAGCCTATTTTAGCAAGTCGTATATCAATCTAATTACAAACCTTGAGATAAGTTAATGGATTTGTTCCGATATGTTACCTCGAAAATTGGATAAAGTTTGAGACTCCCATTCCCCACAAGAAGGAAATTACTATCAACATTGTGGTAGGGAAGGGTTTCTAGTATTTTATGTTATTCAAATATAAATTAACCTTAAAATATAAATTTTAACAAGAAAGAGAGAATAACCCCAACAATTACCTGCAGGGTAACACAAAACCCCAATTCTGAAAACAGTGTTTAGAAATATTGTCGAGAGGACAACAAGAGCTCCATTCAACTCTGCATAAGTAGAAAGGGTAAATTTGAGAGTAAAGTAAAACTCAAACAAAAGAAAAACCGTCAAATAAATCAGACAAATGCAAAGAAAACAAAGGTATAAATGGGAATCCATGATGAAATACCTAACAATAACCCTCACATAGTAGAAAATAGTGTCAAACTCCAATATGGAACAAAATTATTCTGTCTCAATGAAAATTTGTATTAAATGTCTAAGAGCTCTCATTGATAAAAGTGGGGAAAACCCTGAAACATTAAGGGAAGGGCCAAATCCCCTTTCAAGTGCCCAAACCTTCTTAGAGGATACAAACTATGTTAGTTATCAAACCCTCTTAAAACTCTAAGAACATAATTCAAAGAAAAATATCTTAATTAAAAAATTTGAGAACAAAAAATTGATCTTTTATATATCAAATCTAATCTAATCTACACATAGCTCTCTTTAAGCATGAGAATCTATATATTAATATATGATATTACTTTTTGTTCCATGTTTTAAAGAGAATTTTTTGTGTTTTATATATATACACGCCAATTCTCTTTAACACAGAGAACAAAAGGTTATATTATTATATATTATATATATATATTATATATTTTATATATATAGATATTATATATAGATTATATATAAATGTTTCTCTACTTAAAGAAAGAAGGAAATGAAAGTGAATAAATAATTATTCTCTATATAAAATAATAAAAGAATTTTTATTATTAGTAACTAAAAATTGGTTATAGACTAGCATAGGTATATGAATTAAATGGTGATAAATGTCTATAAACGTAAAAGTTTAGCTCATTGTACATCTTACATTTTCTATATATATAAACTATGGAAATTCAACCCACTTTACCATAGATATTTTATTAGCCAATACAATGACTTACTAATACCACATGCCTAAAAATGCATAATGGGCCAATACCATGGTTTACTAATACACATGCTTGCTAGTACCATGTACCCAAAAAACCATGACTTATTTTCATATGACATTTTTTTTAATTGATTAATTTAGTTAAAAGAGTAAGAAAATCATGACTACTTTGAATATGAATTTCAACATTTGATATATAAATACTATTATGAATATTACAGCATAATTTATGGAGATGAGATGCCTATCATCCATTTAATAATATTAATAATTAAATTAAAATTTTTATATTCATCATTCTATAAATAAATTTCATAGTAAATAAAATATTTTCAAGTATCAAAATCTTTATATAAATTAATTTTATTATAATCATTTTTAATAAATAAAACACTATATATATATATTAACTAATACATTACAAAATCAACCAATTTTATATAGTTAAATACTCTCTAATATAATTATTACTCATATATTTCAATACAAATATATATATAAATTTAAAATTTAAAAAAATTTTTAATTACGAAAGCTGCTAAGCTCTGTTGGATGGATGCTTCTGGCATCATGTTCACTTATATAATTCCTTTGGCTTAACTAGCAATCGTAATGCAGTCGTCCCAGCTGGAGAACAGCAGCACAGTACTCTTAATTTTCTTTCCATTACGAAGCTATTCACATTATTATTTAATTGCAATATTAATTTCATATTTATATAGAACAAAAAGTTATATGTTAAAGGAGAAAATGGATGATTTCTTATAAAAGACTATAAAAGGGAGATGTTGTAATATATTTATTATTAATAACAATATTTATTTTAATTATAAATAAAATTTCATTTTAAGTAAAATATACGATTGTTATTCATATATATATTAT
>APFE031166814.1:48365-76996 GCA_000404065.3 Pinus taeda | reverse complement strand
GACGCTTTGACACAACTTGTTTTTTCAATTTTAAAGAGTCGAGAAAAAACAAAATATGACTCTAGTCGCCTTCGATTTTTATTGAGCCTGAAGTGAAAAGCGCTCAGAGGACCTTTTCCTTTAAGGAGTCTAAAAAGGAGAAAAATGGACTTCTCTGGAGATCTAGGCAGAGGGGATTACCAAACCAATCGCAAAACTGTAGAATACTTTTGATGCTATGGCAGTCAATCTTCCCGAATGTTGTGTTTAGTGCATTGCGATTGATAGGGCGGCAGACACGGCTTCCTAAGGATAAAGGATGCAGCCTATTGTGGTCTCCCAATATATACTCGATGGTACGTGGGAGCACAAGTCCATACTGTCACTTGCCATCTCAGAGTGGAGGAATCACCCAACCAACACTGAAAACAACAGTTACTAGGTTTTACGATGCCGGAATACATCTCTAGCCTAGACCTCTAGATGTTGTGCATTAGATTCCAAACGTTGTTAGATTCATTAAATTTAGTTTAAGTTGATCTTGCTTAACAAATTTCCTTTCAGATTCACCGTGTGATGTGTATATAATTCCTAAAATTCAGTCTATGATGATAAACAAACATTTAATCTTCTTTGGCAATGAAAATCCTAGCTACTAAGGAAAGAAAGTTAAGAATCTTTCAGCAAAGAGCATAGAGCACACGCTAAATGCACTGTCCTAAATCAAACCAAGTAGTCAAAATGCAAATGCACATGCATGTATTTGTTTTCAGCCTTCTTAATGTATGAATGATGATAATAAAGCTATGTGCAAATCTGAATTACTTTTAAAGTGACAATACTCAACAAATTTCTTTTCAAAATGGAGTGAAGGTAGGAGAGACACTTTGCGATTTCGAAATGAAAATTGCTTTTCGACACTTTAAAAACTATTAATTCAAATCATATGCAATAGTAACTGTATAATCGACTATCAAGAACAATGGGATTGTCTTCTAAAATTGAAAACGATAGCTACGACACTTTCAGATCCAGAAACGACAGTTCGACTATGCTACTTTTTTGCAAAAGAGAACTGAAAATGGTGCACAATACATAAAAACACTTACAGTTCTTTGCACTAAGGAGGCAAAATAATGCAAGAGAAGGGGGTTTTCACATAAATACACTGACCACAGACAGCAAAACTCCTGAATAGGACTGAAAATAGTGAGGAAAAACCCAAAGTCTGAAGGTAAAGTTAACCTTCCCTGACCATCGCACTTGTTACACAGTGAAACCAGTATGCAGCGCACCTACTGCACTCAGGAAGTGCGATGCATACAGACTGCCTTGAAGGCAGGGTGCGATGGTACCAGTGCGAGACTTTAAACAAGTTTTTACTAAGAATTTGCAATTCAGTTTAGGGATTTAGGCCGAGTACGTGATGTTCAATATATGTAAAACACAGGGGTGATCTAAAGAGGTTACTAGAGCCACCACTTAGGGCAATTAGATTGTTTGCAGATCGATTGTTTAATTCATAAACAAAACCCAGAGATAGACTGAAGTAGCATTGATCAACTTTGCATTTGTATAACAAATGCAGTTCAAAGGCTAGCTGCCTTGGCTTCAGGCTCCGCCTGTAAGTTTATAAAAGAAACAAAGATAGGCTAACAAACAATCTAGTTGCTCCCCAGCGGAGTCGCCATTTTGTTACCGGGAATAGTGTCCACTCGGATGCTGCTATTCCCATCAAGATTGGTGGCTATCTTAGAAACAAACAGGTAAACTCTACTTTCGCTTTCCTTTATGAAAATAGATAGGAGTGGAACAAAGGAGACCAACCTTGGTCTTGTGCTTGATTTCCTCTCCTTCCTGATAGAGCTTTGCCGCTTCTGCTTTGTCTGCCCAGCTTCAAGGAGAACCTGTGGAATCACAGCAACATACTACTACCGAAGAACAAATATCTATATTCATAAATAACACAGGACCAGATGTGTGTTAACCATACAAATGCATATATAATGAAACATACAAGAATATGGAGGAAAACTTGAATAGCTTTATTAAGATGAAAAGTAGCAAGAGGATTACAACCATATGTTCCGACCCGGCATCATCCTCCAGCAAGAAGGCCCTTCTTCACCTCAAGTAAATCTTAGATCACCCAACACTATGAAATTACACTAGAAAACCAACAAAACTTCCCTATAAGATACAAAATTCCAGCCTCTGGATCTCTGTGATGAGGGATCCATATATAGATGATTATAGGGAGGTGGGTCATCTTCTGGGATCTTGATTAGTGTCCTCCTTCTGATAGTTCCTGCTTCCACTTAGAGAATGATGATCTCTTACTCATCCCTGGTCGAAAACTGAGAGGCAAGTTTCAGAGGGGAAGCTTCTGGAAGATTCCATGATCTTCCACCTCGCATTTTGTCTCTACCATTTGTCCATTCCTGACCATCGCACCCTATAGAGGAGCTATTCAGTATGCATCGTACCTTCTACACTGGGAAGGTGATATGCATCGCACCCTCTACACTGGGCTTTCAGTATGGTCCATTTTTAACCATTTATGAGCAATTTTCAATGGAGAACTTTTGGGAGATGATGTAATCAGCTAACCTTGTTCCTTTAAGCAGTGAAGCAACACTTTTAGGGACTTAGGAGCCCTCAATTTATGGACATTTATGATTTGGGTTGAAGTGCCCAAAAATTTCTATAACAGATCACCTGTAAGACACTTGAGGTGCAAACAAAGTACATAGCAGTTGCAGTTTATTTAATGCTTTTAGAGAACCGAAAGCTTCTCTTAGTGGGGAGGATTGATCCAGGAGGATCCATGAGGATTGATCTGGGTGGATCTTCAGAATGTACCAATGGCATGGTAAAAGCCTCAAAACTCAAAGTGGTAGATTCTATATAAATTTAGCATAATATCAAAGTGCATGTCATTCTAATTCCAACAGTGCTAATGGAACTCGAATCCAAGTTCATATGAAGAAGTTAGAATATGTCAAAGTTTTAGTTTGACTTATCAAGGTGGTAGGAGGAGATGAAGTGGCAAAAGTATTAATGAATGGGGAAGCATCAAGTGGCAGGTTTCCATTGGTCTCATATATCGCATATGGCATAAGAAGAGGTCATGAGCTAAGGGCGATTTGCAATCGCGATATCGCATATCACATATAGAAGGTGGATAAGTGTTTTAAGAATTGACCCTTGGCAAATCCAGTTGTGATGCAATAAAATCACAATCGCAGATTGTAGTGGGAGCATGGTGTATGACCCCGGCCGCTGCCGATTTTGATTTGTCATGACAGACTTTTGGAGCTGATATTTTTTTACATTGTGTTATATAATCCCAGAGGGTCCACTGCTATCGTAGTTGTATGGACATTGATATCTGCCAAGGGAAAGTGTCAATTGCAATTTGTGATAGGAACTACCTAATGCGATACTTTATATGTTATGTTTTATAATACGGCTGGTCTATTTTATCACAAAGCGCAAGTTTGGGTCTATCCGCCAATTGGAAACACTAATGGGAAGAGTTGATACTAAAGTTGTCGATTAAGGAAGGATTAATGCATTGATTTTCCGGCTGGTTTAAAATATGATCGACTGTGTTGAAACCATGGGGTTGAGGATTAGGCAAATTCTTTGTAGTATTCCTCTATTTGAGGTTTAAATGTGAAAAAAATTGTGAAATGGTTGACAATGTTTTTCCTATATTTGACAGGGATTGTTGCTAGAGGGGCCCAAGAATCTGTGCGTAAAAATAAACTCGTGGCTCTACTTTTCATCAATTTAGAACTACTCGATAATTGAGGAGTAGCCACCATTTTATGTAATAGACTTCCCGATTCAAAGAAATAGGATAGGAATGGCTAAATAGATTAGGGAAGAAGATTCCAGTAGACCCTAACCCTGGTAGCATCTCGGAACCTCGCATGGAGTAGCAGGGAGATTCTGAGAATAAAAAAGCCCTAACTATCCAATTTTCATGTTTGGATAGGAGTTACTGCATGATTTTTTGCCAGGAAGTTAGTTGTGTTGTCTATCTCTAGAGTTGTGCTCTCCATTTTCCTGTTATCTTCTAGATTTTTGGTATAATCATGTTTACATAAAAATTTGTTTGTACTTCTCCCTTTCCATGCCATTTAATGAATGGAAGACTCCCCACTACTAAGTGGGCACTAGAGATGTAGTTTGAATTGGATGAAATTCATAATCAAATATCTGTTTCTTGATCTCTTATGTGATTATGTCTCTTTTATCTTCATTTTATATGCTTATGTTAAAGGT
Organism: Pinus taeda; assembly: GCA_000404065.3. NCBI lineage: Eukaryota > Viridiplantae > Streptophyta > Pinopsida > Pinales > Pinaceae > Pinus > Pinus taeda. Next base: position 72,724 of record APFE031166814.1, on the reverse strand, counting down.
ATTTTAAGTTCTCTGTTATATGTAATTTTGATGCATCAATAAGCAAACAAATCCTGGATCAAGTGGTATTAGAGCAGGGCTTAGTTGATGTGAATTGCATGAGTAAATTAGTCTTAGATAAGCCTGATAGGGCATGCATCATGAAGAGGAGACATGGTGGATGTTGAAGCTCGATGGGAAGAGAAGCAGTCTTGTGGTTGTTAAGAATTGTGAGCATGACTGAATGAGTGTGCAACCATGGAGAATGATAAATAAATGCACAAGACCTTCCTGTGAATGTCCAAAATGGTGGACATCATGTATGAAGCATATGAGAAGTGAAGAGAGGAGGAGACAAAGAGATCAGAGAGTGACGTGTCATCCACATCTTCTAGTGCTTATGTATTTTATTCCTCATCTTCCTCAAATGAGGACATCAACCAGAGGATTCAAGAAGAGAACGTTGAATTAAGAAGGCTACTGCAAGAAGAGAACATTGAATTAAGAAGGCTACTGCAAGAAGAGAAAAAGGAGAGACATTGATTGCAACCTCAATTACAAACCATACATGGGGCCCTAGAAGAGTTGAAGCACAGTGACGAGAGACTTCAAGTAGGTCTCAATGGGTTAAGGGCACTTCAACTGGAAGAGGAAGAGGAAAAACATAGCCTTCTATGCCAGTTGCAAGCTAAGGATGAGGCCTTGGAAAATATACATCATGACCCATGTGAGGTGAAAAGTAATTATTTGACTTCATGTATGTTTCATGATGATGATTTCACTATTTTTGAAAATCATGCCATAGGAATCGGCTCCAAACTGTTAAGGAGAATGCGGTATGAGGGGAAGTGCCTTGACATTAATAACCATGGTATCATAAACCCCATCAAATTAGAGGAATCACCCTGCTAGGAACGACTTGGCTATGTTAGGAAGGAAGTTGGGGAATGCGCTAAAAAAAATAGCAAATCACCAATGACAGATGATGAGAAGTCCTATTAAGTTATTTCCAACTCTGAAATGGAGGTAAAATATGTTTATTTCCCTTAAGTTTCATCATCACATAGTATAATTTCTATTCAAAATGTGGAGATACCAGTTACATCGACAAACATGAAAGCCCTTACCAGGACGAGGTACAAGGATCAAGAAGTTGGTGTTAAATTCCAAGGCTTAACTCAACCATTGGAGGTTGAGAAAAGACGTCGATTTGAAAGGTTGGGGTGCACTGAAGGATAGTGCTCAAATAGGTCAGAAGCTTCCACGACGTTGTTGAAATCATTGAGGAAACAAGATGATGGGAACACGTCACCATAAACCTGTGGCAGTATGCATTGTAGATTAAGATTTGAGGCAAGCTCATGTTCCCATGATCATACCAAAGAGTAACAGGAAAGGTATAATGAGTCTCAGTATTGTAGTGTTCATTTTGATTACAATCGTATTGTTAATAGTGAATGAAAATCATGGGATGAAAGAACATGCAGTTTTTGGGTGTTGCATTACCATACGTTTGGTGAGTGTTGGAAAAGAATAGCAACATGGAAAAAGGTGAGGCATAAAAGACCCTTTCAACAATAGGCGAAGAAGAGGTTAAATAATATATTGAGGAAGAAGGCTTATTGTATTCATTACGATAGAGGTGGTCATCACATGTTAGAGGCTCCATTCAAAGCAGTGTCACAAGGACAGAGCATCCTTGCATGAAACAAGTGAAACAATTGTTTGATCAACAAATGTGCCACAACGAGGTGACCCATTAACTTTTGTAAATCATTTGTTTCATTTTCAATTGTAAAAATGATGGTGTTCTTTCCATCACTTCTTGAAGAAACAATGATGTTTGGCCTTATTTTGTGTTGCATTTTAAACTGTGAAAGTGATGATGTGTTTCCATCACTTGTTGAAGCAACCATAGTGTCATGGCCCTCTTTTGTAATTAATGTGTTGCAGTGATGATGGGTTTTCCATCCCTTGTTGAAGAAACAATGACGTTTGGAATTGTATTGATAGCTACAATATTTTTTCCATTTTTTGTAAACTTGACCAGAGAGTATGTGTTATAAACTCGTGGTAAGTATGGGATGTTTGGATCATTTTTTCATCATATAGCTAAACATGTAATTTGCAAGATATTGTACTACAAATTTATATGGGATGTAGGTGTTAGACCATCACTTATGGCTCTGAATGGAAAAGGTGAAGGATAAGGAAGGATGACCAATAGGACACTTGCAGTGTAGACAAAGTACAAAAGCATTTGTAGATTATTTAATGCTTTTCGAGGACCAAAAGATTCTCTTAGTGGGGAGGATTGATCGAGGAGTATCGAGGAGGATCTAGGAGGATTGATCCAAGTGGATCTTCGAAAAGTACCAGTGGCATGGTAAAAGGCTCAAAAATCAAAGTGGAAGATTATGGGTAAACTTAGCATCAGATTGAGGTGCTCCTCATCCTGATTCCAACGGTGTGAATAGAGCTTAAATCCGAGTTCATACGAAGAAGTTAGAGTAAGTCCAAATTCGAGTTGAACTTGTCTAGGAGGTAGGAGGAGATGAAGTGGAAAAATTCTTAGTGAATGGGGAAGCACCAAGTGGTAGGTTTCCATTGGTCCCACATATTGCATATCGTAGAAGAATAGGTCACGTCTTACGATTTACAATTGCTATATCGCATATCTTATATTAGAGGTGGACAAGTGTTTTAATAATCTCCCGCCATAAGATCCAGTTGCGATGCAATAAAATTGGAATCGCAAACTACAGCAGGAGCATGGAGTATCACCTCTGCCACCATCGACTAAAATTTGTGATCGGGAACTTCTGACCTGATATTTTTATACACTGTATTTTATAACCCTGACGAGTCCACTTCTATTGTTGTTTTCTGGACTTTGATATCTGCTGAGGGAAAGTGTTGGTTGTGATTTGCGATAGGAGCTGTCGGATACAATACTTGATATGTTATGTTTTATAATCCTGATGGATCCATGTTTTCGCAGAGCGTAAGTTTGGGTTTGTCCAGCGATTGGAAACCCCGATGGGAAGCAACAATGTTAAAGCCATCGGTTAAGGATTAATACATCAATCTATCCGCTGGTTTAAAATACCGATTTTCTTTGTTGAAACTATTGGGTTTAGGATTATGCTGATTCTTTATAGTATCCCATCATTTGAGGTTTAAATGTGAAAAAAGTTCTTGAACTGTTTGATAGCAATTTTCCTATTTTGATAGCGATTGTTTTCATAGGGTCCCAAGAATCTTTGCATGAAGACAAGCCCATGGCTATACTTTTCAGCGTTTGAGAACTACTCGATAATTAAGGAGGTGCCACCATTTTATTTAATGGACTACCCACATGAGAGAAAGAGGAGAAGAATGGACAAATAGTTCATAGAAGTACATTGCAGCAGATCTTGACCTTGGCAACAAACTAAAACCTTGCCTTAAGTAGCAGGCAGGTTTCGAGAATGCAGAGGGCCCGATCATCCAAATTGGGTGTTTGGATAGGTGTTTTTACATGATTGTTCACTAGGAATTTAGAGGTGTTGTATGTCTCTTGAGTCGGGCTCTCCATTTACCTGCTATCTTCCAGATTGGAGGTATAAGGATGTTTATGTAAAAATCTCCTTGTACTTCTCTCTTTGCATGCCATTTAATGAATGAAGGCCTCCCCACTATTAAGTGCGGCCTAGGGATGTAGTTTGAATTGGATGAACGTGGTAATCAAATCTATGTGTCTTGATATCTTGTGTGATTATGTCCCTTTTATCTTCATTTTATATGCTTATGTTCCATGATTTTTGAGTGCTCTATTATATGTAATTCTGATGCATATATAAGAAGAAAATTACTTGATCAGTAATGCTTCACAAGTGAAGTCCCCATGGGCTAGAGTCATCTTGTATCGAACCACAAATGAAGCCTTAATGTTTGAAAATGAAGGAAAGGTAGGCCTTTCATCTTTTCCATTAACAAGCAAAGAGAAGATGCAAGAACTTGGATTGACAAGACTTAAAGAATAGGATGCTAGAGAACTGATAATATTTTTTCAGAACATGTTGTTCACAGTGTTTAACCCACCAACATTCAGGAGATCACCACAGTATGAAGTCCTAGGTAGACCTCACACCGCTCGGTGTGGGAGTCCCATACGGTATGATGGTTTGGTTTCCATTATCTTAACGATTTTCCTCAACTCTTGCCTATCAGCACAAGAGAGTGGTCTGCATTGTCTTCGATAAGTGAGGTTCACGTGCCTAGAGAGTGTAAGTGTCATTTTTGTTAATGTTTCTTTCACTATCTAGGGAGAGGGTGAGAGTGAGTCCTAAGTCGATTGGGAGTAGTCCCAACGCTACTAGGAAAACACAACATAACAAGATATGTGCAACCTCTGGCGGAGCAGTCCATACGGATGTGATAGTCAAAACACACAAGGGAAGATAACACGTATAACACTCAGCATATTAGTTCACATGAGTGCAACAGTTGCTTACAATGAGTTTTATGTGAAAGGTCTATTTGATGTTCGGGGGAGTAGTATACATGAGAGAGACAATGTTAACAACATATACAACACATTTTCATTAATAGATTATGTATTACAAGTGAAATAGTTCAAGTGTGAAACAAAACTTAAAGTGGCATGCATCACAAGTGTTAAAGATTAGTCTTACAACAATTAGAATACATGTGCAAAAACATGTTGGTTTATAGTAGGCTTCTGAATTAAGTGAAATTTCCAAGATAGATCATTACACCATACACCACTAACCCCGTGTGGGGGGCGTTGGAGCCACTACTTACTCCTCAAAGAAAATATTACAGACTCTCTTGGCTATGTGGGAGGAGTTGAGCTGAAAATTCCTTTGCATTTACAAATGAGGGGGTATTTATAGCCAAGGGTGAAACTAACCCTTGCGGTTTTTTGACTACCCTCATGACTATTTGAGTTCCATGAATTTTTGACTTTACATGACTCTTTATACACCAAGTAGGTCTCTTGGACTTCCACATTACATCACATTGATAGATAGTGTGGCCCACAGTAGGGATGTGGATGACATGACTCATGACATGGCTCAACATGACAATGTTGGTACATTCATGTTGTTGATAGTGAGCATGTCAATTTGCAGTGATGTTGGGTGATGGATATCTTCATGGTGTGTCATAGGTTCACCTCTACATGGCAAAGTGCATGGATTCTTCGATGGTCATTGGTTCACTTGATGTTCTTTTTGCACGTTGTTCTTTGGTTGTATGTTGGAAGGCTTGACAGGTTCATCTATTCACAAAAGGTGCATGTTCGTTCATTCATCCATTCGTGATTGCATATTGCATGTTTTCTCATCCATCCATCTAAACATATCTTTCCATGATCAGACATCCACGAGAACATCTCTTTGCATGCATCATTTGTCTGTCTGTTCATGAACTTGTCCCTTTGCAAGTGCTCCCCTTCATTCATCTTGTTCGTCATGACACCATGTTTGTTTGTGTACCGGTTCCTACAGTCACCCATGATGAGGTGACACCAAATCCAAAACCTCCTATTCTACCATGATACATCATCATTTCTGATGCAGGTGACTAGGAGAGGCGAGAAGTTTGTGAGGCGGAATGGAGGCTTTGGGCACTCCTGATGAAAACTATGCAAGAGTCACTAGGTGATGAAGATGGAAAATCCAGATCGACAGTGACTATCCTTGAGGTTTGGCTTAGCGGGAGGGAAACACTACACAATTTTTTAGGGGTACAGTCCAGACTACAGGAAGACTTGGAAAGAGAAAATTATGTAATTTATGAAATGAGCATGTAGTGGGGCTTGGTAGCAAAAATTGCATAATTTTTTGGAGGAACAGGTCAGGCTATAGGGAGGCTTGGCAAACAAAATTGAGCTATTTTTTGGAAGAATGGGCTGGGAGCTTGGAAACTAAAACTATGCAATTCCTTGAGGGAACTAACAGTTGGCTACTAGGCCACTGGTAGCAGAAATTATGCAATTCATGAGGGGAACTGGAAGCCAGCTGCCAGGAGCTTGGTAGTAGAAACTTCGTAACCCTGGAGGGAACTGACGGTCTATGATTGGGAGATGCTGATGAGGGAAATTGCACTCATGCTGGAAGGTTGTCTTGCTGATCATCTCTAAGCAATTTTTGAGTTGAGCAGACTGTTGGGAAATAGAGGTTCTTCTCATGAAAACTGTGCAATTTTCTGGATGAGCAGCTGGTCGACTGTTGGGAGAACTAGCTAGAAACATTGCGCAATTTCCTTAGAGAGACAAGGACAGGCACTGGGTGTTTTTCTGGCCCGTCTGTGCAATTTTGTCAGTTAAGAGAGCAGGCAATGCTTGCAAGCTCTGCTCAATTTTTCAGGGGATTCAATCCCAGGGTGGCTGTTGGGTCAAACTCTTCAGTTGATCAGCATGGAGACTGATTGATTTGCTTGTAGGAAGCACAACTTGAACTAACTTGTTTGGTGCTTCTGTGTTGCTCTGGGTGACAATTGGTCGATTCGATGGCTGGGTGATACTCTAGCTATCAGAGGAGAGTCTGATTGTTAAAACTTCAGCAAAATATCTAAGTGTGTGAGTGAGTGAAATATGTATATGTGATATTCTGAACACACACTTACGTGACTCGACAACAAGATGACTCAATCCATCCAAACACACATGTGAAACATGACTGATCGACATTGTTAAGAACAAGCACGACACTTGTGATTGATCATTGGTTGACAATGAAGACACTTGCATGATAGTGAATGTGACTCTCTGTGTGAGTATGACAAATGTTTTCATAGGAAACAAAAAAAGTACACACAAAGCGAAGACTTTGACTGTAACCAGAACATGGTCGCAAGCATGACTTTGACATCACATGCAAGACTTGGTTAAATGAATAAGAAAGGAAAATGTGAATACTCACATTAGCTCATGAAGTGAACCCAAGTGTGTGCAGTCATCAAGTGAAACTCTCAAGGGAGGCTTTGAAATTGGGTGCAAGCCAAAATTTTGGAGGGTGGTTGTAGCCGCTACAACACTTGGCGACACACTCGTAGAATTCTAGCTTATCTATTTTGGTTCATTGACAGCAAAGGGACTTGGTCTTTCAGGAAGTATTGAGTCGATGTGAGGGTTACATCAGCTTTGCTATTGACCCCATGGCCATACATGGTTCATCTTCTTCCAACTCAGTCAAAGAAAATCAAAAGTTTACCTTAATCATAGTGTTTCAAATTCAGGAAGGGTAGTTCAGGTCATGAGTTGAAGGTTTTTAGAGTATAAGTTTTCATCTCTGGTGTTGCTCCACTAGCAATAGCCCTAGACAATATCCCATCAGATTCATGCAAGAACACACACATTGCTCCACTACTAGCAAGCCTAGTCAGTACCACGATGGTGTTGCATGCTTCGCCTCTTTACACAGGAAGGCTTTCTCTTCTTTCACCTTTGTATTATTTTCTAAGAGGATTGTGCATAGGAACTTATTTATTTTTGGGGTGGAAGATGGATCCAAACCTATTGAGAGCAAAAGAGGTTATTCCTTCATAGAAGCATGTAAGACATCTAACACAATTTTGCTCATTTAGATTTCCCCTTCTTCATTTCTACTATTTGGATGAGCTTGAACACAAAGAGCAAAAGGTTGAGTTCAGGCATGGGGCTCCCTAGTGTGGACACAGGTTTATGGTTGCAACCAAACTTCCCTTACAAATGGTTCATATTTTCTATCAAGACTTCAACAACTAAAGGTTATATCCAATCATAGAAAAGATGGACATAAGATTGGCCAAGTGTTGCAATGTCACAAGTCTCTTCAAATTTTAGCCACATACTCTATTCAAAATCCAGAACATAGTTGTTGGTAGCACTTATTTATGGAAACAAAAATAATAATATATCAAGAAAATGAAACAAATGTAAACAAAAATATTAAGAAGAATAAACAAAGTGAAAACGAAGATAGTAAGCAAAGCAAACAAGATGAAAAAAACAAGCAACAAGCAAACTATGTACATGGCAAAGGACATGGCCTACCATACTAAAAATAATACTTGAGATCTTGGTTGTTGACAGGAAGGTTTTTAATCCTTACACCAAGTGATTGTAAACAATACGTGTGTGGGCCAAGCTTCTAGTGGACTTTGTATGGACCAATCCACAGGGACTAGAACTTCATATGTTTTCCCTTGTCTTCATGGGGCTTATCCCAATTCAAAACTAAGTCACCAACATCGAAGTTAGTTGTCCCTATAGATTTCTTATTGAACCATATCTTTGATACGGTTCTAGTGGAATGTGAATTATTATTTTGCTTTCATTATTTCTTCCTGAAGCTTATGGAGAGCATCCATCCTACACTAAACTAACTGGCAAGGCTTGCCTTGGGATTATTGGGAAAGTTGTAGTGCAAGAAAGTAGATATTTGGTGCAAGTATGGATTCTTCTTGACAGAACAAGAAGTACAGTGAGGTATTTATAAAAGGCTTGGGTGTCACACGGTCAACCCATAATGCATTTGTTAAGGAAACTTGCTAGTTGTGCTCCTCAGAGAAAATGGTATTCTTGATTATATGGATGAGGTTTTTATTCGTGGACTCTCTGAGGCTGTTTCCTTGTGGGTAATAGTTAGATGTATAATATAACACAATATCGTTATGTAATGCAAATTCATATAGTTTCAAAGACAAAAATTAAGTTTCATTATAAAAAACATGTGATATCGAAATGACGAAGTGTGAGATGATGTTCTGCTAGAGGAAGATGATGACCTCTTGATCCTTCACATTCTTGAGCACAACTGCTTCTGTCCACCACATGAAGTAATCAGTTGTTGTTAGAATGTAGCGGTGTTACGTTGATGAATGTGGGAAGATTTCCCAAATGATTCCAAGCCCCACTATTGGAATGGTTTGATCATTGCAATGGGGTGAGTGGGGCTGTTGATCTCTATGTTCTATCAATGTATCACTGATAGATTGGGAACTTACAAGCATAAGCATGTGCATCCTTGAATAATTTGGGCTAGTAGAAACTAGCTCGCATAACTTTATGCTTAGGTGTGTTTCCTGCAATGTAACCCCCAACAGGTCTTTCATGAAGATTTTGAAGTACCTTCTCTGATTAATGAGCCTCCAGGCTCCTTAAAAGAAATCCATTACTGTGCTTCTTGTAAAGAACTTTATGCACATACTGATATGTTAAGGCTTTAAGGCATGATGCCCTCTTCTATCTAATGAAAAAGTGAGAGCATATAGTGTCGTGCTCAAGGTATTGCCTCACATCTATGTACCAAGAGGTTTCATCTTCACTGGTTGTGGCTCTCCTTATATCATACATCTCAATTTCCTACTCCTAGCTGATCAGCTCTTCTTCACGCTCCGATGCATGCACCACTCTATATGCAAGTCTACAGAGCCCATTTCCTTTGATCATGTGAACTGGCTTGATTTCAATATCATACTCCTGCAATCCTGTCATCCAGTTCACACATCGTTCACCCAATTCTTGTTGTACAAGAAATGTGTGAACTGTTGGGATGAAGACTTGCAGTGGTTCTTTAGCAAGTAGGTCGTGAAGTCTTTCACCGCCTTGTAAACTTTGTAAGCTTGGTTTTGAATGGTGGGGTAGTTTAGTTTTGGTCCCTGCATGCTTGTGCTCATGAAGGAGATTGGGCATTCATCATTCATCTTATCCTTTTGAGTGAGTATTGCAGCTAGTGAATTATCAAAGGTGAAGGTGAAAATTAGGAAATACTTATTGAAGTCTTGGTTGTAGAGTGCAGGTGCTTCTACAATGGCTTGCTCGATCAAGGTGAATGTGTACTTTTCCGTCTTGCCCTAGTTGTAGACTATGTCCTTATTGATCATGTCCTTCATGGGCTTAACTATATGTGCATAATCCAATATGAACTTCCGGAGGAAGTTCATCTTCCCCAGGAAGGACTCCATGGCTTTCTTATTGATTGGGTGAGGTATCTGTGGAATAGCCTAGACTTGGTCTGGATCCACTTTGATCCCTGTTTTTGCGAGAATGTGTTCGAGAAGGTTACCCTCAGGCACTAAGAAAATACTCTTTTTTGGATTCAAGGAAATCTCGTATCTCTGACACCGCTCAAAAAATTTCTTTAGATCACGTATGTGGTCTTCTCATCTTCTTGAGAATGCAATCACATCATCGAGGTATACCACTACATTCTATCTGATGAGTCTGCAAAAAGAAATGTCCATGGCACATTGGAAGGTTGCACCCACATTCACAATCCCAAATGGAATTCTTTTATAAGCAAATGTACCCCACTTGGTATGAAAAGTAGTTTTAAGTCTGTTAGGTTCTGCTACCAAAACTTGATTGTATCTTGAGAAACCATCAATGAGAGAACACATTCGTGCCCCATGTACTGATTGAAAAATGTGGTCCATAGATGGCACGTTGTAGTTGTATTTGTTTGAGGTGCATTTACTTTCCGAAAATCAACACATAAGCAGATTTCCCTGGACTTATTATGTACAAGAACAAGATTAGAAACCCATGTGGAATAATGAACTTTGTATATGATCCGTGCATCCAACAGCTTAGTGATCTCTTTCTGTATGAGGGGTTTAAGTGATGGATGTAGTTTCCTCAACTTCTATTGGTATGGGTTGATCCCTTCTTTGATCGGGATGATGTGTTCGATGATCAACGTGTCATAAGTTTTCAAATCATCATACATCCACGCGAACACATCTCAGTACTATTTGAACAGGTGGACAAAGGCTTGCCACTCTTGTAGTGTAAAACATGTACCAAGATTGACAATCTTCGGATATTTCTTTGTTCCTAGGTTTATCCATTCATTCCGCATGGTGGAGTTGTGCGTCTTGCTATTTGTTGGCCCCTCAAAACATTCTTGTGAGTCATAAAGCTTTTCCAATGTTGCCACATTTTTCGTGATAAGGTGGCCTTTCCTGTTGCTAGCTTTTGCTTGAAGAGAGTGCTTGTGCTCACCAGCATCTATCGCTCCATCGTTGAAGGCATCAGCATTAGCCATGAAATGTGGTATCTATTGATCATCATCAAAAACAAGTAAATTAGTTATGTTATTCGAGAAGATGGTTTGTACAAAATTTGAATAGTAAATCTATCCCTAATCCATGACATTCTCAAAGCCACATTTGCCAGAGCATTGGCAGCTGTATTACACGTATGTGGTACAAAAATGATGTTAAAAGCTTGGAATTTTGAGATTAGTCACCATACCTCTCACTACTAACTTTTGAGATGTGGTGAAAAATAGTGAATGGTGTTATGTACCTATCGTACCACTATCTTTCAATCACATACCACTTTAACTATGACCACATTGATGCTGATGGAATTTTGCAAGCCTAACACGAGTGCTTCATACTCAGCAATTTTTTTTGTGCACTCAAACTTCAAGAGACTTGAAACCAGATAATTCCCACTGTAAGGGTCGATCAAGACACATCTGGCTCCTGAGCTGTCCTTTGCCTTTGATCCATTAAAGTACATCGTCCACAACTTGTCTGTACACGGACCACTTAATGTGCTAGTACTACTGCTACTAATGTTGCTACTACTACTGCTACTATTGGTACAATGTAGGGAAAAGTTTCATTACCATCAGTTGGGCAAGGAAGGAGTCCCAACTACGTATCTCATGGGATTGGAGTTGGTCACATAGGATAACACCCCAATGTTGCTTCAAGGAGGAAGTTTCCAAACATGACTTTTCCGTAGGCCAATGGTTCATTATCACCATTAAGGGGAGTAACATTATGTTTAATATACCTCTCAGATAACACTCGGATTTGGTTGCATTTTCCCTTGTACGAAAGCCACATGTGAGGCTAGTTTGTAGCAAAGCATCTATCTAGCTTGCTAGACCACTCCCTACTAAGTAGTAGACCATATGCTTCCAGTATATCCGCAAGAAATAAGTTGATGCATTGGTGGACTCGACCATCATGAGATAAACAGATGATCATGTCTCAGAGTTCACCAATGGATGGTATCGATGTTTGATCAGGTTGTATGATTTGTGTTGATGTCTCGCTCCATTGTGCATTGATCTTTTTCACCATAGAGAGTGGCATGACATTGACTGCCACATTGGAATCAACCAAGCAATTGTGAACATTGTAGTGAAAGATTTCAAATGATAGTAGGAATGGAGGGAAACCAAAGACCGCTTCTTCCATTCATATTTTGCTGAGCATAGTGAAAAGTTATCCGAGAAGTGTGCTTTCTCCCATGTTGGTAGAGGTTTCGTTGTCTATTGTTGTCTCTCCCAATGCACATAGTAGGATGTTTCACTAACTCTAGATCTTATCTAGCTCGAACAAATTGATGTTTGATTGATTTTTCTTCATGTCATCTACAATGTTGTATTCTAGAGGTAGACTCACCAAGGTTTCCAGGGTAGAACAAATGTTCATGTCATCTGGTGGAGTGTTTTGCAGCTTGCTAATCATGGATGTACCTTTGTTCATTGTTGTTGGCTTAGTGGGCCCTGACCTAGGTTCAACATTATTTTAACCAAACAAATACCTACACTACTAACCCTTTTGGCATCAATCCATAGAGTACAGATTGAAGTCTCACATGGAGAAGTATGGGGGGATGCTAGAACCAAGCGTTTTCACCCAGAGATGGTAGTGATGTCGTTTTATGCCCTATATCTTCCTTCGTGTAGGTCAATAGGCCATTTAGGGATTATCGATATACTTCTCTTAGTTGGCCTCTAGATCTTTGTGAAGGTCTACGACTCTCGTTTGTGGACCCTAAGCAGGCAAATCAACCGCTTATAAACTTCTGTAATTACTCTTACTTATGTATTTACCTAGATTTTCTTAAGTATATGTTAACATCAATATGCATTAATATGTTCTTCACGTAAACAAATATTATTACTTGTGTACAAATAACAATGTAAAACTTATAGATTCAAGCATCAATATAGAATTAAAACATAAACCCATTATTCACCATAGTATAACCAGATTTATTCATAACAAAAGTAAATAGATCAAACACAGATATTTCCAAAGTAATCTTCTTTATTAGTACTTCAGATCTTCTTATAGACTCTAACTACCCAACACACTCAACTACAGGGATCCACACACTCAGCTGCTAAATTTTACTCTAGGCCTCTGCCCACACATCTGCAAAGCCTTTCTTATATTCTAAGACTCTTTTCTCTTATCTCTTACCAACCCATCAATGACTACACTACCTTAGACTCTTCTAAGACTCTCCTTTGTATATAATCCCATGGTACGCAGACCATGAGTGGATCTTCTAAAGTTGACACAACTTATATAAAATAATGTTGGAAATCCTTTATGACATTTTACATCTACATACTCTGTGACTGCAAATTGCAGATGCTTTACACTTTACATACAAAAAATTGGGCTTTCTACCCCAAAAATTGGGCTTTTAACCACCAAATTGACCCTAGGGGACCCTGTCTCAACTAGCCCCCAACATAAATATGGTGACTCGCCCCTGAGTCACTCTCCTAGCATGGAGATCTTGCTGCAAAGACCTCCCAGCTACACTTCTACCAATGCAACTTCAGCTATATAGTATGTAGTCATTTGCTTGACCTGCTCCACTAGTTGCTCCATTGCTGGTCCTGCGCTATCCGCCCAGATCTTCTGATGTGTTGTCTGTGGGCTAGCCAACCTCTCCCCAATGGTGGAAAAGAGTACATAGGCCTCATCGAACCAAGGTGCCAATCTGGCCTTGAGGACTATCTCTTTTCGCTGCACTACTTCCACCCGTTCTTTCAGTTCCTTTGCCTTGTGCAGCTTTGCCAATATTTGTCTGATGGAGACAGTGTGTGTCATCACTCTAACTTCATCATATTGTTGTTGTAATTCCCTTGCCTTAGTATTCAACCTCTAAAGGTTTGGATCTTCTTGCAAACTCATGATGAACTCCATCGATTGCTCAAAGAGCGTAGTGCATTCTGCCACCGCAACATCTACTGCAGTGACAACATTATTGACAGCTACCTCGCATTGTTCTCTAACCTCTGGCGGAGTTGAAGGTTGTACCCTCAACTTGAGCTCTATAATCTTGAGGTTCAACTGAAACTAAACCTTGGCAATCCCAGTCCAAGCATCACACACAATTGTAGCCAAATTCCAAATCTTGGCCTCCATAGGCACCTCGTCAGGAATGTGCGGTTCCAGAATGGTTCTGCATGCTTCTACTATCACCGTTGTGATGCGCTCATTCTTCTCCTAGACCTTCTTCCAGGTGTCTATCATTGTTATTTTCTCAATGAAAAACTATTCGTTTTTAACCTTCTGCTCACTGATCACACTCATCATGCGCTACTCTCGGGCCCTAAGTTCTGCGATCACACCTACTTCTAGTGTGTGAAGAAATTCGTTTGGGAGTGTAGCCAAGTTGAGACCAATTTTCTTTAAATCAACCTTCTCAGCATCTCTCTCTATCCCTAGGGCTCCATCAGGTAGTGTGACAGCCTGACGATCCAAAGATTGAACCATCTCTGCTACTCCAGTGGTCCACAGTGCCAAACTGGTCGATGTCATGCTACTCTACCCTACACCTGCCTGCAGTTGAGTAGTTTGGATTTGCATCTCGTGCAGACCTATCTGAATGGAAACCAAGGCTTGCTTCTACTTCTATTTGAATCATTGTAGCATTTCCACTGTCACGTCCCTTACTTTAATCCCCAATGTCATCCAAGTCGCCCTTTGTTAAGGTGATCAAGTCAATACCTTCCTAGCCAAGATCGGGGTGGCCACCTCCACCGTCGGGTCTGTAATACTCAAGATTGAATATCTGCACAACTTCTTGACAATATTAAACTTGTCCTTTATTCATTCAATAAGGTGTGCTCGCCCATCTTTCCGCCAAATTCCTTGGCCAGATTTATTCCTGAATGTGGTAGTAAGGTGATCCTATGGATCAGCATGTCAATTATAGGGATGGGATCTTCCATCCATTAGCACACGTTGTGCACTAGGCATAGCGACCCTTTGATGAAAATCAAATTTATGGGTGTACGATGGTATTGTGGCACCCAAAGAAGATTCAACAACCCTGCCTTTTCCACCCCATGAATCCACTTCACCAGCTCTAACACGGTGACACTCGAATCCTTGTAGAAAAATATCTGCATGAAAATATCAACAACCAGGTGGGGGAACCTCTTTGTGTCTAGTGAATCCCAATATATAAAACAAGCTTTAGATGGGGGACATCACCAAATTTAGTCATTCAAATGTAATATTCTCTAGCAGTAGGGGTGTATGAAGGACAAACTTTCCCTCTTTTTGGTCCTCTTGGACCTTCACCTTACCTCAGTGTGGAGGGATGTATTCTGGTAGGTTTGAGATAGGGTTTAATCCCTCAATATCAATGTCCTATACACCCATACCAATTTATTTTGTTCCCTCGTTGAATTCTAGGTTTACGACCTTGATTTTCTCCTGCACATTGGGCTACTCTTTTCTCTAATGCTTTCTTGGTGACTCGCACACTGACTGTGTCATATTTTGTTTATCTTTATTAATCTTGGAAGCCTCTCCTACTGAAGTGGGCTTCGACCTAGGCAACCTTGGGGATTTTTGCACTGTTGTGGGCACTTCCATACTTACGATCTAAGGGGCAGCTCCTTCAGAGGCCATAGATCCTTCAGCACTGGAAGTTTCCACGGGCACCAACATGAGGCTATTCAGGATCTCCTAGGTTTCCTTAGGTAACTTGTAAAACACTGAACTGGCCATGCAATCCTCGAAAATTTAAGATTCATCTACAACTGATAGCACAAAACAAAATATCTCAAAATGAAAACTATTTTCTTTCGCGACCATCTGTAATTTATATGAAAATTTGAATTAAAATCCAACCGTTCCACCCAAAATCTTCTCATAAATGCTATATTGGTGGTAAATTTTCAAATATCTCGCTCTTAATTTCAGCCTTACATGTTGCCTCCCACTCCTCTTTGCCATTTTCTCTCTATCAAATCATGAACGGTGACTGTAACGGTCACTTTCTGGCTGCCCTGCATGGCCTCTCCTTTGCATAGCGTAGCTCCCATTGTGATTTTGCTAATGCTGTTACATTCTTCCATCCTGCGCAATTCCCTAGTCATGGAGCTCTACTACCCAAGCAGTGTAGTTTATAGTCCCGCACCTCCTTTTAGCTACTTGGAGCATTAAGACTGTGCTTCCATCATATAGTCATCTGGTCAGATCCTTGGTGTATGGCTTTAATCGGCTTCCATTTACCTTTCCAAGGAATGGATCTCCATTCAATTTCACCAACTGAACTGCTCCACCATCGATGATCTATTTGATGACATATGACCCCAGCCAATGCATCTAAAATTTGCTTGGAAATTTATCAAAATTGCTATCATATAATAAAACCAAAACATTTACCTTGAAGGTGTGCAGTTTGATGTGCCAATCATGCCATGCCCTTTTGTGCTCCTTCTGAACTTGTTGATAGAATCTAGCCAAAAATCTATCTTCTTCAAGCTCTGTCAGTTGCGCAAGCCTCTCTTCAAGGGCTCCATGATCTACCACTCCTATGAATTCCACTATGCATAGGCGAGGTACAATATACTCCATTGGCATCATAGCTTCTACACCATAGACCGGCTTGAAGGGTGTCTGTTGAGTCAACTTCTTATAAGTAGTTATATAAGCCCATAGCACCATGGGTATGTGCACATCCCAATCATTCCTATGTGCATTGCAAACCTTCATCAGTGTGTTCTATAATATCTTATTAAATGATTCGATCATCCCATTATCCTACGAGTGATATGGCATGCTCTTTTAATGATAAACTTGGAAATCCTCTGTCAGCGTGCTGATCGTTTCATTAAGGAAATGTGTACTATGATCACTCATCAAAAGCTTTGGGTAACCAAACCTGGTCAACACATATTCAAATAGGAACTTTGCTATTGCTGCCCCTACAGAATCCTTTACAAGTTGTGCCTTTGCCCATCTCGTTAAATACTCTATCGCGATGATGATATACCCACACCCTTCTTCTTTCCTAGAGGCTAAGTTGGGCTTACAAAATCAATTTCATATTTCTCTAATGGATGTAACGACACTTGTCGATTCATAGGCAGCTCATCCGTCAGTGATGGCCAGCCCATCCTGTAACAAACATTGCATGCCTTACAATAAGCCTTAGAATCCTTATGAAGTGTCAGCTACCTCAACCCAATGCATAAAAGCTTCTACATTGTTGCTTTTCATGCATAATGTCCTCTTGCAACTCCCCCATGAGCTTTAGCAAGGATTCTATTCTGTTGAAATTTAGGCACAAAACGTCACAGAATTTCGTCCAAGCCCTGCAATGAGATAAAAGTATGTCGCACACACCATGATCTCCTTCTTTTGTTGACTAGTATATCTTGCTGGAGTCATTCCCATCCTTAAGAAGTGTATGATATCTGCAAAGTGATTGTTAGCTACATGCAATGCAAAGAGCTATGCGTCATGCAATCCTTCCTCCAAATTAGTAGGATCCTCTCCTATTTCAATAAGCAAAAGATGATCTGGTCCCGTTGATGAGCCTCATAAATGGGTAATTATATGGGCTCATTTTACCTCCTAACCTAGTCAAATCAACCATTCTCCTAGCTTATTATATGATTTTCTGATTATATTTATGCTTATAGGGTGACTTGAGTTAGTTATTACGCCATGTGGTCTAACATATATTTAATGCAGATTATTGATGGATTTCGAGGTAAAATTCAAGTATCTAGTGGTCAAACTACAACAATAACTCGAAGTAGACAGAGGAGAGGACTTATAGGAGGGAATCTCCTCACTTCGAATTCCCCTTCATTTAGCTCAAAGTACAAGCAACCAAATCCTGCACTAGAAGGCAGGCGAGCAAGTGGAAGATGATTGATAGTTATCTCAAGTTTTGGGAGTAAAGCCTCCCAAATTTTAAAGATTTTTTTTAGTAGCTTTATATTTATAAGTAGAGAGGCCTAGAGCCTCTGTTACACAAAAATATCGTCACCTTGATTATTTGCAGTCGGTGTAGGCCTATCATCACCTATACCAGCTTCCTAAGCAAGTCTTAAACCTCAGCTCTTCAAAACAGGCTTGAGAAAAGAGAGAAATACATCAAAAAAAGTATTATAACTTTGGTTCCGCACTTTCTCTTACTTTTGCCTGCGGGCCCGCACCTTTTGTTCAAGATATCTACGTACTTATACGCTCTGTATGTAAAGGGGAGGGTGTGTACCCCTGTAAAAGTCAAAAGGCGCAATTTTTATCTTAAAAAACTCATCTTGGGTTGATTCTAGAGTTTTCTAGAAGGATTTGTTACGTGGATTGTTCGCTCCAAGTGGTTCATGCATCCCATACAGGGAGGAACTAATCCCTTGCTGAGAGGAGCTATCCCTTTGAAGGAGGAGCTGGTAACTGATCTCCATTGCACTATAAATTGAGGCATTGGGTCAATGGCCAGGTAGGTTAGAAGCTGAACTTTTGAGGGTAAATGCTAGTGAAATCAAGACTTCCTATTTGAGCTTAAGAGGAGATATCACATACCTTTTTGGCCCCATTAGGGAGTGAGTGAAGCTTGTCAAAGTAAAGGGGACTTCTTGTTGGACCCTGCAAGGAGCTTGTACAGCGTCAAGGCAAAGGTTGTAAGGTTCTTTTCTTTTGAATTAATACAATCAAGATCATTTTTATCAACAAGTATCTTATGCTATTTGTTTCATGGACTCCTTGACTTTCATGCTAAATATGTTTTATAATATTGGATATTCAGGTGTTATTTAATTGTTTTCCTTGTTTGTGCTTGCAGGTTTGCGATAAAGGAACTTACTCGGATCAAAGAAGCGAAGGCATCTCCGAACTTGCGTTGGACATGAGGTAGGACCTTAAACACACTTGTTTCCCATTACTTATAAAGCGCATTTAGAGAAAGATAGTGTTTGGTTGGTTTGTTTGTCATTAGGTCTTCACTAGATTCTAGGAAGGTCTATCTTGTCCGCAAGATCGACTGATTTCGCGTGACAAAATGGCGAACACGCAACAAGCCAAAAACAGAAACCAAAAAACAAGTTTCTCAAGTCAAAGAAAATCGAGGAAAACAATCAAGTACCCAGTGGAGTTGCCATTTTGTCATGCGGAATCAGTCGATCTTGCGGACAAGACAGACCTTCCTAGAATCTAATGAAGACCTAATGACAAACAAACCAACCAAACACTATCTTTCTCTAAATGCACTTTATAAGTAATGGGAAGCAAGTGTGTTTAAGGGCCTACCTCATGTCCAACGCAAGTTCGGAGATGCCTTCGCTTCTTTGATCCAAGTAAGTTCCTTCGTCGCAAACCTGCAAGCAAAAACAAGGCAAACAATTAAATAGCACCTGAATATCCAATATTATAAAACATATTTAACATGAAAGTCAAGGAGTCCATGAAACAAATAACATAAGATACTTGTTGAGAAAATGAGCTTGATTGTATTAATTCAAAAGAAAAGAACCTTACAACCTTTGCCTTGACGCTGTACAAGCTCCTTCCAAGGTCCAACAAGAAGTCTCCTCTACTTTGACAAGCTTCACTCACTCCCTAATGGAGCCAAAAAGGTATGTGATCTCTCCTCTTAAGCTCAAATAGGAAGTCTTGATTTCACTAGCATTTACCCTCAAAAGTTCAGCTTCTAACCTCCCTGGCCACTGACCCAATGCCTCAATTTATAATGCAATGGAGATCAGTTACCAGCTCCTCCTTCAAAGGGATAGAGTCCTCCTTCAAAGGGATAGCTCCTCTCAACAAGGGATTAGTTCCTCCTATGATGGGATGCATGAACCACTTGGAGCAAACAATCCATGTAACAAATCCTTCTAGAAAACTCTAGAATCAACCCAAGATGAGTTTTTTAAGATAAAAATTGCGCCTTTTGACTTTTACAGGGGTATGCACCCTCCCCTTTACATACAGAGCGTATAAGTATGCAAATATCTTGAACAAAAGGTGCAGGCCCGCAGGAAAAGCTAAGAGAAAGTGCAGAACCAGAGTTATATTGCTTTTTTGATGTATTTCTCTCTTTTCTCAAGCTTGTTTTGAAGAGATGAGGTTTAAGACTTGCTTAGGAAGCTGGTATAGCTGATGATAGGCCTACACCGACTGCAAATAATCAAGGTGACAATATTTTAGAAAAATGAAACGTCTCTTTTGAAAAATCTTGTTCTTAGTAGCATTTGAGTTTTCGAATGAAAAGAGAACTTCTTGTGAAAATAATTAGTTGTCTCGTTTTTGAGTGCATTGAAACGAATACTCTTGTTTTGATTTGATTGTTAAAGAAAGATTTGTGTTTTTAAAAGTATTTGCATCCTCCAACTCTTTCTTAACTAGAACTTCATTGAAGAGAAACGATTATTTAGTCATCTTAAGTGCATCTTTATAGTGATTTTGTGCCGAGTCTTTACACCATAAGTTTCATCTCCATCACCTTTTGACTTAATCAAAAACCACTAAAAACCACGCTTAATATAAAATCAATCTAGAATTTTTTTTTTGTTTCTAGGGCTCTGATACACCAATATAGCTTAGGCTAGTATCTTGGAGTAGGGAGTAATTAACTCTCCAAGATAAGTAAAACAAACAAGTAGCTTTATCTTGCGGTAAGAGAAATCCAATTGTTGCATTTATACTCTGGGAAAGCTCCTCTTAAAGGAGAAGCATGAGATCATGTCCGAACCAGTGTGGGAATCAATCATTCTCATTGGGAAAGACGCCAGATATTCACGTACTACAAATGGTAAACCTCAGATTATTGTCGAGGAGCCTGGGGTCACTTGTTGGTAAACCTCGATTTATTTCGAGGAGCCTTCAAGGGGATTGAGCTTTCTACTCTGCCCTTGCATGCATATCGGATCGTAGACTATTCCCCCAGGTGTATTTTTTTCTGTTGGTAACCTTAGTGTCCATATTCTCTAGGATTCTTCCTAAGGTGACGGTGGCGGGAAGATCCCACTGTACCTGGAGCAGACGTCGGCTAGACTCACTTGGATTTTCTGGGGGGTTCTTCACTCGAGACGGTTAAAGTGGAGGAACTTGGTCCAGTCTATTCATTAAGCAGGTTGCCAGGGTAACTGTTCCAACTGCTATTTCTGTATTGAACTCTGCGACACTGGATTTCATCACCAACTAGAGTTTTCGGTTCGGAAAGTTACTATTTGTGTGTGTTTGATCTCTTAGATTCTTTAGGCGTGTGCTTCAAATTTGTTTGGTTCTTTAGAGACTTTAGGTGATTTTCATTGAGATTTTACTTTGTTTGCGTGTGAAGTAGTTAAAAGTTTTTAGTTGTGGCTGAATTACGGAGACATTCCCGTAGACTTTGGGGTGAATCCCCTGAGTTTGTTGTTGTGGCAGATTTACTGAGGACTTCTCGTAGACTTTGAGGTAAACCTCCTGAAAAAATACCAAGTCACTTTGAAGGCTTGAGAGTTCTCGTATCTACCAGTAGCAGTAGAAATCGATCACCTGAAGAAGGAGAACCATCTTTGGTAGAATATTCTGATTCTCAACCCGTAGTAATTTCAGAGGTTATTGGTAGCATCGCGTCTACCAGTGATATAGGTGAAGAACCTGACGTGTCTGAACCCGAACCTGAAGTTGCTCCAACTTCCGTATCAGAGTTTGTTTCTCCGACTACTAGTGATCCTAGTTCTCCTAGGGTAGAAACCGTAATTACCCAAGATATTCCCACTGGACTCATAGCGATCGAAGAACTTGCTATTGAGATATCGAGGAAAGCTTCCCTTTTCCGGATAATCGACCTATTTTAGAGTTTAGGGAGCGTGAATCGATTTTTTATAGTCTGCCTAGGAGTACTGATTGGTACCGTTCATTGACCAATATTTTAGAAAATTCGGGACTCAGTTTTACACCACCTCACATTTTTTATCACCCTTCACCTAGAGGTCATTTTCCTGAATTGAATATGTCTAGTCCGTCATCCATGTATTCCCAATCTCTGGAAGCCTATTTATATAGCAGTCCGTCTGTTCCTACTGGGTATCAGTCCATTTCTGGTACTTTTTCAGGAGCATCTCCTCGTCCTATCGAACAAAAGTTGTTAACTGGAAGTAGTGGACCTAAACAATTGAGTGCAGAAGAAATTTTGATGATGTCAGGTCAACCTCAAGGCAGTCAGTTACTGCCTGGGGGGCAACCTCAAGGTACTCAATATGTGCCTGGGGGGAAACCTCAGGGTACTCAATATATGCCCGGGGGGCAACCTCAAGGTACTCAATTTGCTCCTGGGGGCCAACCTCAAGGACAGTACATACCTACAGGACAGTACATTCCTCAAGGTCAACCCCAGACCCAATATGTACCCCAAGGTCAACCTCAGTACCAATATGTACCCCAAGGCCAACCTCAACATCAGTATGCACCCCAAAATCAATATCCATACATACCTCAAGGTCAACCCCAGTCTCAGTATGTGCCTCAGGGTTATCAACCCCAAGGTCAATATCAACCTCAAGGTTACCAACCGCCTTCTAGTCAACCGTATTATCAATCTTACCCTCAACTCGGTTATGGTCCTCAGTATCCTCAAGGTCAATACCCCGGAACGAATTTGGTGTGGGATCCATCTCAAAATCAACAGGTCTTGCAACCGAATGTGCAGTCATCATCCCTACCTGGAGAGGTCGTTGGTCCATCTCAGCAACCCATCCAGTCTACGGCTCAAACTTCTTCACCTTCTGTAGTTTCTCAAGCTGGGCCTAGTACACCTCGTACTCCGCCTCAAACATCTGCTGTGAATACTACAACATCTTCTCCATCTACGCCACCTTCTTCTGGAGTATCAACAGCTCCGGTTTCTACTGTTCCTACATCTGCTCCTCAGACCTCTTTACCTCAGTCTGGATCTACGGTCCAGACTTTGGTCCAGATGCCAGTAGGAAGTACGGTTGTTACTTCTCAACCTCAATTTGTTCAACCTCCGTACCAGGGATAGTACCAACCTCAATATGGTCTTGCTACGCAGCAACCAACCTATCAGTATCAACCGTACCTTGGGTATACATATCAACAACCTTTGCAACCCTAGTATGGTTTGGTTAATCCTGGTTTACCAGGAGGTCAAAATATCCCGAATGCAATTCCCATTCTGAGTTATCTTGGATATCCTCCTCCTGGGGCTGGTTTGTAGACCCCAAGTTTCAGAAACCCTAATCATCAGTTACCATTCATTGCAACTTTGGATTTACCTGACTTGATGTGCCTTATGAACGATCCAATCAATTATCTTCCGTATTGGCCGCCAATGCCGCATAAGTTTCCCATTGACATTCCAAAGTTCGAAGGTAAACCTGGAGAGGATCCGTCTAATCATGTGATGACTTATCACCTCTGGTGTGCATCCAAGTCCATTTCTGATGATTCTATTCATTTACGTTTGTTTCAACGCACTCTAGTTGGTCTTGCGGCCAAATGGTATATCGAACTACCGCGAGCCACTTTTTATGATTTTAGTCCGTTATCTGCCTCGTTTTTAACTCATTTTCAGTTTCCAGTCAAATATGACAATGGAACGGAGTTATTAACCTCATTAAAGTAGTCAACGTCCACTCACATCTCCGATCATATCCATGAATGGAGACGTCGACGGCGTTTAGTGAAGGTTTATATTCCAGATCAAATCTTAGCTGAGTGGTTCGTAAAATCCTTGTTGCCTAAGATCACTGAAGATGTAGCTAAAGCCGGAGTAGTTACTGAAGAGCAAGTCATTGCTCAAGCCCAGTACCTTGACTTAGTTTACACTCAGTCAGGTACTTTACATGAGAAGATCCCCAACCTACCTAGTCAAAATCAAATTGCTCTTGCTCCTTCGGGGGCTCATGCCACTGATGGTATGATTGGCACGGTGAATACTAAAAGTAAGAAGAAATATTCTAAGAATTCTTCTCCGATAATAACTTTGCTAGATTCCCCACCAGGAGAGTCTTCGCCGGAACTTTCCGCTGATATTCACGTTGTAGAATCTTCTACAACCAAACCTAAAAATGGTGGTAAAAAGAAAGGGAAGAAGAAGAAAGATAAAGAGAAAAATCCAAAGGAGAAACCTGAAAATCAGAACCTTCTGAAGAAAAACACAAACCTCATTATCCGTGTCTCATTTGTGATGAAGACAATTATACGAGAGACTGCCCTCATCGGGCGGAGGTTGCAAAAATCATCAAAGGTTCCCAAACTCCTGCTGTCTTGAAGGATCCTTTTCCTGCTCAAGATAGTAAGATGATCGGTTCATCCTCTAGTGCCAATGAAGAACCCATATTGATGATGTCTCATGTAAGGATTGCGACTCG
>APFE031166814.1:0-41695 GCA_000404065.3 Pinus taeda | reverse complement strand
ACAACGAACAACATTGCAGAGTATAGTGCAGTGGTGGAATTATTATCTGAATCTATTTCATTCGGGATTCGGAGTTTATAGTGAGGTTGGATTATGAACTCGTTGTATTACAGCTTAATAGAGTATACGCCATTAGAAATCCAGTTTTATTAAGATTATTTTTGAGAGTGCGCCTCTTGGAACGTGAATTTGATTATAATGAATATCAGCATATTCCAAGATCTTTAAATACATTAGCAGATGCAGTTGCTTCTCTAGTGTTAAGTAGAGTGCGATAATCATACAAGTAAATTTAAAAACATTCCATAACATGTTTAAACAAGACAAGCCAGTAATAACGATATCATTTATATATAGGAGTGTGTCAAAAAATACATCGTCCTCGATCATAGGTTGAAAAACACCTTATGATCGGCAAAAATGATAGATACAAAAAAGCAAAATGTCACATGTGACTACATAAGCGATCATCCCATCACTGGTGATGATCTCGATACGAAACCACTGCACGAGCCACCTTACAAAGGAACCTCCTAAAAGGTCATGGGACTCCAATCACATAGCGCTGAAGCCGACGAGGAATGTCGTCTATGCTCTTCTCAGGAATATCCCCTGTCAGGCACTCTAGGTGACTCTCCAACTCAGCTAAGGTCTCTACTGACTCGTCCTGTGGGGCTGCAGCTGGTGCAAGTGGTTGCCTTCTCTCGAAAGGCCGGAGAGTGGCTGGTCGCTGTGGACCCACATCTGCATTTCAAAACATTATTACTATCAGTTTTTAGACGATATAAAAATAAATAAAAATTAACATTAGAAAAAGTTGAAAATGATTACCTGAGTCATCCCATTGCTCTCCTGGAGGAAGAGCCATGTCTGGGTCACCACGAAAATCAATCCCAGTATATGGAAAATCCTGGATAGAAAAGACCTGATGTTCCAACCACTGGAAGAACTCAGGTTTGAACCGGATGACCTCGGTTCCCTCGTCAGGATGACGGGCCATAACTGCAACCCATTGCATCAGTCTAGGCTCTCGGGGATGCCCGGGTACAACTGTGAGGTGTTGCGGGATGAGCATTGGAATCCACTCCAAGCCAAAGCTGACGACTATAGCACCATATCCAAAAGTCTTTAGTCGCTCGTTCTTGGCCCTGGTCAATTGGCCCTTCACGTTGGCCAACACAGCATCGCACCAGTTGAAAAACGGTGCCCTAAAAACAGTCGACTGCCATCCGCATCTGGGATCCGGTGGCAATGTGTAAAGCGGCAGCCCCGCAAAGTCGCGTAACAGTGAATGCAATTACTTTCAGTTCAGGAAGGGTTATGTCTTTATGTCTATCCCTTGTCTCTAGACTGGCTGTTGCAGTACTCTAGTCGAAGGCTATCGACGGACTGGCCTCCCGCCCTAGCCCCAAACAGGGTCAAATCAGCGCCTCTCTTAGGCAAACCGGTCAAAAAATATATGTCCGCCGGCTCAATCTCGAGCTGGTGGCCACCAATCAAGAAGCACTGGTCCTGATGCTCCACCTGTCAACCATCCACTGCAAAAAGTCCACCTGAGCCCTCATGCCAGGAATGGTCCAGTATTTGTATAGCCCGCATGCCCTCATTGCATCAAGAGAAGGTTGATGATTCCATGCGGCTGCATCCACATCCTCGTGCTCGCGTTCTCTCCAATCCGGCATGATGTACTCCCTACATCAAACCAAAATAATATTTAGCATGCTAGGTAAGTTTTTTGTTGGTCCAATTTTGAGGATTCTTGGTTTGAAACCCTTGCGCCGGGGTACGCACCCTGCCTTTAGACACAGTGCATGGGACCGCACTTTGTCTAAAAGGAAGGTGCGGACCCCGACCTTTTTCCCAATGGAGAAAAAATCGAGGTCCGCAGGTTAGCAGTGGTGGACCTGCGTACCCCGAGCGCGGGTTTTTAGCCCAAAAGCCCTCCTAAAAAATCAAATAAATGACTAAAATGAAAAACTGAACGGATGAAAAAAAAGAGGAGGATGATGTGGATTACCTGGTGAAGGCGGCATTCGATTCCGACGGTTGGATTCTCCACAATCCTCTCGGGAAAGTTTTCAAGGCAAAAGCACTATTTCCTCACCCAAATCACAAATGGTAAAAATGAATTGTAAAAACTCCTTTTTATAAGTTTTTTGAGTAAATAAATGCAAATTTGTTTATGTTTCACTTTAAAAAGGTATTTTTTTCGACATTTTTATCTCTTTCAAGCATGTATGAGTAATGTTTGTGTTTTTGTGCAAGATAACAAGATTATTCAGGCGAAATCGATCATTTTCAACGAGAGTCACCTTTTAAGCCCTTTTCTGACTCCTAAAACATGAAAATATTGCTGAGTTTCTCTTTTGAACTCGTTAAAACTGAATTAAAAGATGGTCGGTTTACAGCTCTTTTTCGACCGTAAAAACATAAAAGATTGCCGGATTTTTGTCGTTTCAAATTCGATATTGGTTATAAAACGACGTGTCCTTGGTCGCTTTTTTACTTTTTCGGATCAAAGACACTAAAACGAAAAGTACTCCTTGGTCGTAAAAGATCAAGCGGTTCTCTCAAGTATTATTTTATACTTTTTCGGGCTTGGGATACACAAATTTACGAAAAAGACAAACCCTGGAGTCTTCTTTAGGTTTTCCAGACTCTATAAAAATGAAAAACGCTGAGTTTCTCCTATACTGGACTCGTTAAAATTCGACAGTAAAGGACCTATTCATTCCATTACAAACAGGAATGAACCACTCCTTCTTAGGGTTCACATTTAAACTAAGTTGGACTCACCCGAAGGGTGAGCTTATAATCAAGCGTATGTTATCCTCCTCAAGCTTGTAAAAAATAAAGAGGTACTTGCCAGAAATGGTGGGGGAAAAGAGAGAAAAACGAGTATGTTTTTCATACTTTATAACCACTCTTGAACACGACACTTTCATTCACCTGGGTTGGGAAATCCTTTACCTAACAGTTGATCGAACCATATTGAAAGTCTTCAGCTGGTTTCTGGGTTTTAACTTTGGGTCGATCATCACCAAACCATCTGTCGTGTCGTTATGTGTTCAAGATCTCAGTGCAAATAAGCCATTCATCTGCAAAATGTCTGTCATCCATTTTGACCATCCCTGAGTCAGTCCTTGCAACTAAATTTCTTCAACTTGATCTATGATTTCGTGTTGTGGGCTTGCTTGCGACGGATCGCTTTCTATCGACTTCAGCTCATTATTTAGAAGGATGATCTAGGAATCGTCAGTACCTTGAGATCTGCATGCCTCAATGGCAGGTTTCTCGCCTTTGACGACAGTTTACATCATTGACTTTCGATCAAAGGATTCCATGACATGTTCGACATCAACACATCTTATCACATTTCATGGATTGTGCTAAGTACTTTGAGAACCATTGTCATTATTGGTGGTTTCTCTCATGCTTGTTAACAGTTTACATCATTGATTGGTAATCAAGCGGTTTCTACCATGTTCGACTTCGACACATTCAATCGCATGGATATAATCGTACTGTTTCGGGACGTAGAAATGAAGACCCTGTATCTAGTTTCCACCATCCAGGTTGCGAGGAATTTTGTTTTCATTATATTATGGACTATTCATAAACAGATGGCTGCGTCCATATTGTGTCCACATGTGTCTGTACTTATGATGTGTTATGAGATCATTCCTATTAGAGCAGTATTTAGTCTTCTAGTCAGCTTTCAGTCTCTTAGTCAGTTTTTATCTGAGTATGGGAATGCCTACCTCAGCGATGATATGATCTCATATATATATTTTGCATTGAATGTTTTTACAGGTTCCAACCGGGCTCTCCGCAAGATGATCCTCGAAATGATAAAGCACTTCACTCTTCTTATATGAAAAATGAAAAAATCCTCATATACTACAGACTTCGGACTTTAGGGGGCAATCTGTTACACAAAAATATCGTCACCTTGATTATTTGCAGTCGGTGTAGGCCTATCATCACCTATACCAGCTTCCTAAGCAAGTCTTAAACCTCAGCTCTTCAAAACAAGCTTGAGAAAAGAGAGAAAGACATCAAAAAAGCAATATAACTCTAGTTCCGCACTTTCTCTTAGCTTTTCCTGCGGGCCCACACCTTTTGTTCAAGATATCTGCGTACTTATATGCTCTGTATGTAAAGGGGAGGGTGCGTATCCCTGTAAAAGTCAAAAGGCGCAATTTTTATCTTAAAAAGCTCGGGTTGATTCTAGAGTTTTCTAGAAGGATTTGTTACGTGGATTGTTCGCTCCAAGTGGTTCATGCATCCCATCAAGGAGGAACTAATTCCTTGTTGAGAGGAGCTATCCCTTTGAAGGAGGACTTTATCCCTTTGAAGGAGGAGCTGGTAAGTGATCTCCATTGCACTATAAATTGAGGCATTGGGTCAGTGGCCAGGGAGGTTAGAAGCTGAACTTTTGAGGGTAAATGCTAGTGAAATCAAGACTTCCTATTTGAGCCTAAGAGGAGAGATCACATACCTTTTTGGCTTCATTGGGGAGTGAGTGAAGCTTGTCAAAGTAGAGGAGACTTCTTGTTGGACCCTGGGAGGAGCTTGTACAGTGTCAAGCCAAAGGTTGTAGGTTCTTGTTTTTTTGAATTAATACAATCAAGCTCATTTTTCTCAACAAGTATCTCATGTTATTTGTTTCATGGACTCCTTGACTTTCATGTTAAATATGTTTTATAATATTGGATATTCAGGTGCTATTTAATTGTTTGCCTTGTTTGTGCTTGCAGGTTTGTGACGAAGGAACTTATTTGGATCAAAGAAGCAAAGGCATCTCCAAATTTGCGTTGGACTTGAGGTAGGCCCTTAAACACACTTGTTTCCCATTACTTATAAAGCACATTTAGAGAAAGATAATGTTTGGTTGGTTTGTTTGTCATTAGGTCTTCATTAGATTCTAGGAAGGTCTGTCTTGTCTGCAAGATCGACATGTAGCTTCCCAACGTAGAACACTTGGCACTTTGAGCATTGAGTTGTTGAGCTCTCAAATGTGTATGAACCATGAATTCTCTGAAGACGTGATAGCGAATTCAACATTTGAAAATTACCAAAGGAGACACAAGAATTATTGAATAGTGTCATGTTGACACCCGAAGAAACTGTAGATATTGGGGAAGCAGTGGTAGCCAAAGGGGTTGTACTAGAGGTTGCTATGGAAGCAGAGGGAACTTCTTTGTAGGTTTCCGAGATATCCAAGTCACCACGGTCACCTAGACCAAGGCCTACCCAAACCCATGAAGGTGTGAAAGGCAAGAAAGGAAAGGAGGCTGCGACACCACCGATGCACGCATCACCTAGGAGAAACCCGCCGAAGGACAAGCCCACCACTCAACAAAAGGGAAAAACCATTAACCTGGAACCAGAGGAAGAAATTAAGGATATGCTAATAGATGATGAGGATATTGGATAGACACAGAGGATGTTGAAGTTGAGGGGTCTGACCCCATTACTAAATTTCTTGAGTACATCCTCCACGTAAGGGCAAGGCCAAGGTGCCTAAGGAAATTGATGAGAGCAAGGTCACCTTGTACACACGTCTGCTGCCAGACAAGATTGTTTTTGAAGGACCACGCTTGGGGTAGATTCAAATGTTGAAATTGGAGGACTGGAAATTAGTTGACCTCGAGCGATTCCCTCACTTGGAGATAGACCAGTTGATGCATTGCATCCTCCATTAGACCATCGGGGTGACCACGTTGGAACTGTGGAAGTGGCTCAAAGGAGTGGATAAGGCATGCTTTGTCAACCTGCTATGGGTGTTGCACTACAATCGCACACCCATTACCTTGTTGGTAATAAAGTAGCTACTCTGCTAGGTACATGATGGTTGTCTGTGGCTGGAGGAGACAATACCCATCACTAATCCACAGAATCACAAGGCTGCGATATTCAAGGGAGAATTTGGTTATGATGTTTTGTGGAAAGGTGGGCGAACTGGCCCTCAAGGATTCCATGAAGAAGAAGTTCAGATTAGTAAAGAAGTCATGCACCTATGCCCTACTTAGTGACAGATGATGCGATTCAAGCAGTTGTTGACAACTGGCTGGCAAAATGGCACATTTCCTTAGATTTAATGGTGGGATCTAGCAAGCTAGCCACACAGTGGAAGAAGGATCAATTCAAGCTCAAGATGGAGTAGCTAGCTGAGAAAAGGAGAAAGGAGGCTAAGGATAAGGCTAAAGCAGACTGCACTGCCACATAGGAGACAGGTGGACAGACAGGAGGAGAGGAGCATGGCTCTGAGAAAGAGAGGTCACCCTCCATAAAAGAAGAGGAAGAAGAGGATGATCCGAAAGAGCAGGGAGGAGCAGACCCACAAACACCTCCATTCGGTATCAAGCATCCAAGGGGACAAGAAGAAATAGGTTGCAGAAGAATTCCAAGGCCAACAAGATGTCTATGGACCCAATCACCCTTACAGAGGGGGATATGAACGACATTGGAGATACAGTTTGGGATCCCACCGTGGAACAACTACATAAGTTTGAGCAGCAATAGTAGCAAGTGTTGGAGGCCATTTAAGCAAATATGTGCGAGTTGCATATTCGGGCAACACAAAATAGTCTGACATCCACTAGTTTGGCCATTGGTACTTTAGAAGCCCCTGGGATGCTACGTGCAAAGGACTCCCAAGCCATAGTACTGCCAGATGGAGCACTAACGACTAATACCAAAGCTAACAGGCCCACTATCAGTGCACTCAAGGGAGTAGGGCTGAACTTGGCAGTGCTTCCTAGTGAGGCACTCGACTTGCTGTAGGATGGGGTGATCGTAGAACTAAGGGCCCGCTAAAATTGTGCTTTTCAGGTGATTAGCAAGCAGAAGATCAACAATACTTATATGGGCATGCAACGAGACTTCGCCCTCACATTCATGATGGAACTCACTAACACGAATCAACGCATGATTAAGGCCATGGAGGAAGCATGCCGAATGGTCCCGGAGTTGGCCATTCCTATGGATGTGCCGATAGATGTCCACATTCACAAACTCGCTATGGGGGTGCGCGATGCCCACACAGAATTGGCAAAGGTTCAGTTGGAGCTGAAACTCCAAATTACAGAATTGCAGTTGAGGGCCCAGCCTTTGACTCCACCAAAAGTCAAAGAGTAGTGTGCGACTGCTATAATAGAGGCAATAGAAAGTGTTGTGGCAGAATGCACAATGATTTTTGAATAGTGTTTGAAGTACTAACTAGCCTAAAAAAACCCTACTGTGCAAAGGCTGGAAACAGAGGCACAAAATCTGCAACATTGCTATGATGAGGTAAAAGGGACAATGTACTTTTTCCCTCACATAGAGACTCGTGAAGCTGTAAGAGGCCAAGGCATGGAAGGAGAAGGTAGATGCAACTCAACACAAAGAGGTAGTGTTGAAGGCATGCTTGAAGCCTTGGTTGGATGAGGCCTACTTGATCACGACCTCCATTGAAGGCACGCTAGCTAGTCTGTAGGAGACTCAGTAGAAGCTTCAGGCTGACAGTGCAGGGCCAACATCAAAGTAGTTGGCCGAGGAAATAAAGTTGGCCACCACGCAGTGCACTATTGAGGTAGCAGTCATACAGGTCGAGCTGGGGGGTCTTCACACCAATATCTTTGTGCCTGCAAAGTGACTTGAGGGTGAGTCACCATGTTTGTGTTGGGGCCTGTTGGGAACAGGTTCTCCCAAGAGCTAGTTTTGGGGCTAAAACCCATATTTTGGGGTAGAAGGCCCAAATTTTGTAATAAAGAAGTAAAGCCTCCACATTTTGTGGTCGCGGAGCATGAATAATTCAAAGGGTTGTCTGCCCTTGTTTTGTGAAGTCTCATGTCGGTTTTAAAGATCTATTCATGGTCTACGGACCATGGGATTTTATAAAAAGGGAGTCTTAGAAGAGTCTAAGAGTAGTAGTAGAAGTCAGAGGGATTTTGGGATAAGAAGTTCTAAGCATTCTCATTTCTTAGCGTAGGTAGAGGCTCTACAGCTAAGTGCGTAGAAGCCTAGGGTGGAAGTTCGTAGCTGAGTGCGCGGACCCCTGCAGCTATGTGCGCAAGGTGGATCGAGTTTGTACTAAACTTGAGATATCAATAAAGAGAACTATTTTGTAAATCACCATGTATTGTGTCTTTGTTTAATGCATCTGATTATATTATGATACAATATGGGTTTACATTACAATGCTTATTTAATGCGCGAATGTATTCGATTAGATTTGTTAAATGAACGCAAGCAAAAATAAAGGATTATGCGAAGGTAACTGTAAATGCATAGTATATTAGGTAACACTTAAGATAACTTGGGAACTTATACAGTAATGAAATCACAGAGGCGTGTAAGTGCGTGGACCTCAAGTTAGGGCTACGTGAAGATCAGTTGCGTACCATCATAGAGGTACTAAAGGACGGGAGAGAAGGAACATCGGTAAGCCTTAAAAGCTTATTGATCTGCATGAAGACAGGATCGGGAGGTATAGATTAGTATCAGAACCATCTCAGGGTGTGGAAACTTGGTTCCTGCACCTCCCATACTGATTCGAGTGAGACTTCGGTCCATGTTCCGTAGGCTGATGCTGAAAGGGCCAATAGTGTAGGGGTTTTCTTGGTTGACTAACGCTGAACTTGGGTGAGGGCCAATCAAGCCAACATTCGAAAAGTACCATGGATATGATTGCCCCAATCATTCGTGACTCATATAGGTAGACTAATTCCCCTTTTTGGAACACTCCTGTGATGAAATATATGTTTGAAGCTTTTAACTCCAGCTCCTGGTCACCAATGATGAATATTTCCTAATTTATGTCCAAGAGAATAATTAGGTATTGCAGTAGCTCAAGTTGAGCCCACATCCCTAGTGTGAGAATGAACTTGAGGAGCCTACAGTTCCTGAAAGCGTTCATGCAATTTGGATCATTCACTGCCTGGGTGTCCACATCTTTGTCCTCATGTTCTTTCCAGTCTACCATTTTCAATGATTATTTCCTACAAAACCATGTATTCAAGTTAATAATAATTTTTTGCAAGTAAAATCTGGATTCAAACGGTTGCTTTGAGAGGAAAATGGTTTTTTCCTTGTTCACGGTGCTGGCGCAGCTATTTTAAAAATAGTTTCCCTGACAATGTAGTTGGGCATTTTAACTACCCTCAGCTGGTATGATTCTGTGCCCGGAAATTGTGTCGATCGAGGGCGATCTTATTTTTCAAAAGTTCCCTCAAAAATCCAAAAAATGGATGAAAAAAGGAATAAAAAGTATGGAAATGGAGCTTAGGGACTTGCCTCTTACCTGCAACTAGCGGCTCAACTAATGACCTCCCAAATCTCTCGCAATATGCTTCGAAAACATTAGAGTAAAAGTGGGTGAAAAATTTTTCACAGCAAGGGAAACTGGTAAATGGTAAAAAAATATTTACTTTTGCCTCCTTCTATTGAGTTTTTCATGAAATACTATGGATTTTCAAGTATTTTGACCTATTTTTCCTCAAGAATTCGATAATATAATTTACCCTTTCTGCGCAGCAATAGGTGATGGATGTTCAACGATGATGTCGAGTCACGTTTCAACTCTTTTCTTGACTTATAAAACTCAAATGCAAAGACTGTGGAGTTTTTTCCCTTTTGACTTGTAAAAGAGAATAAAATGGGGGCTCCACTTTCAAGCTCTTTTCTGACCCTTTAAACACGAAAAGGTAGTCGAGTCGTTGTCGTTTCAATCTCGTTAATGGATGCGAAACATCATACACCCAGTATACCATTTACCCCATTTTCAGGATGGGATGCACTATTTACGAAAAAGGTACTCCTTGAATGAAATGGTCAAGTGGTTCTCTCAAGTATCATTTTCCACCTTTTCAGGCTCGAGAGACACAAATGTACGAAAAGGGACCATGTGGAGTTTTCTTTTCCGTGTCTTTTTCAAACTCTCTAAACATGAAAAAGATTCTGAGTTACACTTTTTTCAGACTCGTTAAAATATTAAATGACATCAGATTCGTCACCATGACGAGCATGAGCTTCTCCTTCGTAGGGCTCATTAAACTTACGAAGTCGGATTCATCCGAAGGATGAACTTACAATGCAAGCATACGTTATCCCCTTCAAGATTGCGATTAAAAAATAATTAGGGTACCTGCCAGGAATGGTGAGGGAAAATTTGGAAATCTAATCAGTTGTGTCGACAACTCAATCTTCAACATGACACTTTCTACTTCGTGTCAGGATGGGATATCCTCCTTTTTATCATTGACATTCTTGGGTTGGGCCATTAATTTTTTCCTTCCATTTGATCTCTACCATGATATCGTGACCACCAATCTTATGGATCCAAAATCTTCCAAACTTCTAGTTGTGTCACTGATATGTTCAAGAGTTGTCCTTCAGAGATTACACTTACCGCTGATTCTCTGTATCATCCAAAATCATTTTGTCTCCCTTTGTCTCGTGACGATGATGTGCAATACATTATAGCCCTCCTTTGACATGATCACTTCCTATCGACTTCAACTCATTATTCAGGAAGTTGATCAAGAGACTCCCTTCCAGTATCTTAGAGCTTGCATGCCCTAATGACAAGTTCTTCGCACAAGATGAAAAGTTCACATCATTGGCTTTCTATCATGTCATTTCATAGGTGTTTGACTTCAGTTCCTCTATTCACATTCTATGAATTGTGCTGATAGTACCTTGAGGACCATTGTCATTATCGGTGGTTTCTCTCACACTTTTTAACAGTTCACATCATTAGCTGGTAATCAAGCGATTTTCTAACATGTTCGATGTCAACACATATATTCACATGTTAGAAACAGTACTTTGATTGGGTCGTGTTGGAGTGCAAGACCCTGGGCTCAGATTACAAAAGTCCATATTGCAAAAGTGTTGTGACATGGTTATGTTGATATACATGTCTCTCTCAGATGGATGGTTGTGACCATACCATGAGTTATCATATGTGATCATTCTCATTATTAGATGGCTGCAACCATACCCTGGTTTCGATATGATCCTCTTTAATGGATGGTTGCACTTATGCCTCGATCCATTTTCATGATCATTCTCTGGATGGATTCATCCATACCACGATTCATGTATCGTTCAACAGAGTTTTCAACAATGTATATGTATCTGTAGTTTCTTGCAGGTTTTCCGACGATAGACTCTGGTTCTCCACACTGATTCATAAAGTGTTTTTCTCCCTCACTCTAGTTCGGCTTTCACACTTTAGGGGGCATATGTTACACAACAGTTTGTCACTATCCATGTACTCCCTGTTCCATGATCCTGGAGGACCTCTATAGGGAATCCTACATGCTCCCCTTCATGAAGAAACTCCCATTGTGTCCCTCTTCATGAGCAGAACAATTCCCTTTTGCATCATTTCCCAAAAATATTCTGTTTTTCCTAGCTTAATGACCCTTGTTCTCCTCACGCTTATATGTAGGGATTAACACTATCGCTAGAACTAACCGGAAATTGAGCTTTGTTTCAGTAAATCCAATCCTCTTTTGGAAAGTTTTTTAAATAAGGAGCTGGAGCTTCCAGCTCTAGAAGCTTCGTAACAGATGTCTAGTAAATGGTTGAGCCTGATGGAGTCGAGCATGTTAGTTTGGGATCCTTTCCCCTATAAGGATGGAACTACCTCAAGAGATAAGACCTTCTCCCATGAGAAGAGGAACCATCTCCCATCCAACCATGCTATATAAATGTCCATTTTTCCCAAGCACAAGCTAGTGTTAATGTTAGTGTGCTAGTGCTAAGTAATCTTGGAGTAAACAAAAAGCTATTCATAGTTTTAGCTCTCTAGATGTATGTGACGGAGAAGTGTGAATTTGGTTTGGTGCGAAGACTAAAGGAATGAGTCTTAAAACTATCATTGTTGAGGCCATCATGGAATGCTAATGGAAGTTTATGGAAACCTAGTTTTGTCGGAGGAGAACAACAACGTCAAGACAATGGTTGTAATATCTTATTGATTTAATATATATGCAACTATCAACTGATTTCCTACATAATGTGTCATCTCACATTTTTATGGATTAATTCTTCTTGTCTTGTTAAGTAGGTTGAATTTACAATTTTTCTATTATCACGATTGTCATTTGTTGTTGTTTACTTGTTTCAGGTGTTCGAAGAAGGAAAGAGGAGATAACTGGAGCGAGAAAGCAAGTTCATCACTAGAAAAGATAAGCGTACTAAGAGGTAGGCCCTCTTAATTGGTTCTAACCTAAGGAAATATTCCATAGAATGTCTCGGTTTTGGCTAGACTTGCTATCGAGCTAGAGGAATTGTTTTTGTCAGCACTTAGAATTTTACTTCACCATAGTAGCAGCTGAAGATTTGCATATTGAGAAGTTAGATGTAAAGACAAAATTTCTCCATGGGGATTTGGAGGAAGAGATATATATGCAGCAACCACAAGGATATGAGGTAAAAGGGAAGGAGAAACTAGTGTGTAGGTTGAAGAAGAGCTTGTATGGCTTAAAACAAGCTCCAAAGTAGTGGTATCTAAAATTTGAGAGGTTTATGTCTGAACAAGGTTATACTAGATGTCACTTTGATCATTGTGTTTATTTAAAAAGAAAAAATTATGGAAGTTATATTATATTGTTATTGTATGTATATGACATGCTTGTTGCAGGTTCTAACATGTAGGAAAGAAATGTGCTCAAAAGAAAACTAGCGAACTAATTTGTAATGAAGGATTTGGGTACTGCAAAACAAATCCTTGGTATGAAAATAACTAGAGACAGGAAAAATAAAAAACTAACATTGTCTCAGACTGAGTACATAGAAAAGGTGTTGAAAAGTTTTGATATTTAAAATGCAAAACCACTTAGTATACCTTTGGCTAGCCATTTAAAACTAAGTAAGGAGGTGTGTCCCAAGAATTAGGAAGAAATGGCTTATATATTTAAAGTTCCATACACATCAGTAGTTGGAAGCTTAATGTATGCAATGGTCTGTACAATGCTAAATATTGCACATGCAGTGGGAGTTGTAAGCAAGTACATGAACAATCTAGGAAAAGAAAATTGGATGGGGGTGAAGTGGATTTTCAGGTATTTGAGAGGTACCACAAATTAAGCATTATGCTTTGGTGGTTCAAACATTGCTCTACATGGATACGTTGATGCAAATATGGTGGGTGATATAGATAACAAGAGGAAGACAACAAGGTATGTGTTTACTGTAGGTGGAATAGTTGTCAGTAGGGTTTCAAAACTACAAACTGTTGTTGCACTCTCAACAATAGAAGCAGAGTATGTTGTTGCTACAGAGGCTAGTAAAGAAATGATTTGGTTACAAAGGTTTCTGGATGAATTGGGTAAGAAGTAGGAGTTGGGTAGGCTATATAGTGACATCGAGAGTGCCAGACATATGCAAAGAAATCTGCATTTCATTCCAAGACTAAACATATACAACTCAAGTACCATTTCATACGGTCAGTGTTGGAAGATGGATAGTTGAAGCTGGAAAAGATACACACTAGCCACAGTCCTGTAGATATGTTAAAAAAAGTTGTAACCAAGGAGAAACTGATATTTTGTTGAGTTTCAATTGGTTTTCAATTATGATGAAGAAGATGAGAAATAGCGAGGTCCAAAGTGGAGTCATTATCCAAGAAATGAAGCAGTGGTGGAGTTGTTATAATCAGTCTCCAAGTGGGAGATTGTTGGGTGTGGAGCTTGATTATCTTATTTATTCAGAGGTATCACCACATTAGACCCCAGTTTGTCATGTGGTGGAAATGCCTCTTGTAATATTTGCATTGCAAGGGGGGTCTGGGGGGGGGGAGGCAGCAATCCTTAGGAGCCCTCGATATTTAGGAAGAGATCTGACAGTAGAAGTTATGTTTAATATAGGGGTTTTTTCCCTAGAAGGCAACCCCTCACTATATATGAGGGAATTGTATTGCATCTATGTAGATATGTATTCTGAGTGAGAAAGAGAGAGGAGATTGTGTGAGAGAAAATAGGGAATTACAACAGATTTGTTTTAGGTTGTATCTCTTCAGTTTGCTGGATAATATAAAAGGAAGGATTGGTTGTTTCCCATTGACATAGCCCAAATTGGGTGAACCATGTATATTTGTGTCTATCTTGTTATGTGTTTTCTGTATTTATATTTCTGCAATATATTTTATGTGTTCCATTTCTCTGTAATATATAATTTACTAACAAGTTCTTTACTTTAAGCTTTAGTTGTTTCATTTTTTATTTCTAGTATTTATAGGTTTAACATATTTTGGAAAAACATTTTTGAATTGTTTTTATAAGGAAATATGTATCCCTCGAGTTTGGAGGGATCCCTCACCAACTTCTAAAGATAAGTATCTTATTCCTTGTATTACCTTTTCATTTTTGGTTTACTTTAATTATCAAAGTTTGTTTGTATTAAATACTAATCACATTTCTATTCATATTTTCCTTGTTTAGGAAAGGGTTGTTGAATACTCAAGGATTGTGGAAGAAAGAATCACAAGACAAAGCATTGTAATTACAAGGTTTGTTAAGAAAAAAAGGTATGCCTTAAACTATAAGTTCTCTCTTCATGACAAAAGTATAAGAATTCTTGAGAAGCTATTCTACATTACTAACATTCTTGTGTCCAACTCTCTTGAATCATAAATATTATTGATTGGGTGATTCATCATTAGATAAATATAGCCTCCTCATATATTTGATTGTTCTTATGGAACCCTAAAAAATGTTCTTTGTAAAAACCCTTACTTAAGGGTATGTCAACGATAATGTGTGAAACCCTAACCTAATTAGGGTTATTGATGAAGTATAAAGAAAATGTTTGATGCTTTAAAGATGTCATATTTGGGGTTTTTGCATTTTTATAAAAACCCTAACTTGATAAGGTTGAATGGTGATGTCTGAAATCCCAAACCTTTGAAGTATTGATAAATTAGGGTTTGTTATGTTATGTAATGAAACCCTGGATCATTAGGATTTGGTAGGGTGTATAAGCAAGACGCTTGTTTTAGATCATGTCCAAGGAATGAAATACTAGATATATGTGTGTTTGTCCAATCAAAATACTAGTCTAATCAAGTTTGTTATATGTCTAAATATATTCATATGTGTGTCATTGGGTTTGACTAGCACATGTTATGATATGCTTGTGCATGATGATGGAATCCTAGATATATTTGCTTACCTAATTGTTGATGGTCATAAGTCTTAGGGTTTTGTAACTAAACCTTGGTAGAAGTTCAATTCCCTAATATATTATGAAAAGTATGATAAT
Organism: Pinus taeda; assembly: GCA_000404065.3. Lineage (NCBI taxonomy): Eukaryota > Viridiplantae > Streptophyta > Pinopsida > Pinales > Pinaceae > Pinus > Pinus taeda. The sequence goes on along the minus strand of APFE031166814.1, from coordinate 26,437 downwards.
ATAAGATTTATGAAATATTGCTCAAATATGAAACTAAGATATGAGTGGTTTTGGTTGTTGAAGCTTAATAGCTCATGTATGAAATCTAAAATTTTGCACTAAATCCTAGTAGAGGTCTAACATATGAGTCTTAAAGTTGTTAAATGCATAATTGTAGAACTATATTTGTTTGAAATGCTTCTAGGGTTTGCAATATATTGTAGTAGGGTATGTCATACCTTTAGAGGAAATATTTAATCCCTAGATATAATGAAGGTTTTTATCTTGATTGAGGTACTCACAAGATTGATGATGAGATCTAGGGTTTACGAGAAAACCTTGACAAGTATTTGAAGTATAAAAGTATGTGTTTATTGTTTGCGAACCTAACTAAGATTAGGTATTTGATGTCTAATGTCTAATGCTTCCATTATTTTATGATTCTATAGTAGTTAATCTCATGCTTCTATATATGTATTTGGTTGCACTTGCTATCTTGTTGTGTAGGTACATAGTCTTCAAAATGTTGAAGATATTCGTAAGTAAAGTTGATTTGGTGAATAAGAATGATGAAGGAAGTTATATGAATGATGATGATAAAGATTTCTCTGATAAGAACAATGGAAGCCACGAAATATTCTTTGATGTCATAGAAAAGAAGTTGATATCCCTAAATTACTAGGGAGCTTGGATAAAGAAAGAAGTATATCTCTCAAGTTAAGAGGGAGGGTATACTATAGTCATGATGGATACCTTGAAGAAATTGGAGAATGAGTATTAAGGTGATACTAAAAGAAGGAAATCTGGGTTTGGCTACTATATGTGAAGTAGGAAAGGAAGTTGAATTATTAAAGAAAACATTGTCAAGCTTTCTTTGGAAAGCCTCGAAGTCCTACTATGATGAATTCTGAGGCAATGCCAAGATGTCAAGAAACCCCAAAGGTTTGTGTTTATTCATGAGTATTTGAAAGGTTTTTACTGATTGGGGTTGTGATTGTTCAGTTAAATCTCTCAAAGTTTTGGAGGCATGCTTGATGTTATCGATCTATTTGAGAGAGATTTGATGTGTTGAGGCATTGTGTAATTCTTGAGAGGACATCTAGATGACACCATGTGTTGATGTCTAGATCCAAAAGAAGGGAGGGTGTCATTGTTCATAGAGATTTCACCAGATGTGCACTTGGATCCCTGGGTTGATGGTTAGCAAGTAAGCCTAATGGTACCTAGATAGGATGAAAGCTTTATCCCATCTTAGTTCCACCTAGATAGATTTCCCTGGTCAGGAATATAGTTTATTGCACCATGATTACCTCAACTATTGGAGGACCTTGGATATATTTCCCTAGTCAGGAATCTAGTCCATCACATTACAGTGCTTAAACTCTTCATAGTTCATATGTTTTGAGATTTACCATGTACTTGTATATGTAAGTATGAATACCTCCCTAGTTAAGAGGGAGTGTTGAAGAATGTAACTAGGTTTTTTGAGTCACAATGAAATGTACTTATGAAAAATAATTTTATTATTATTATTATGACTTATTAAAGCATGGTTTTCATTCTTGGGTCATCATGTTTTAGATCAAATCCCCCATTGAGGAATTCTCGGATTTATTCTGAGTCATTAAAGTAATTTCCCATTTAAAGAGACCTTTCTTAGGCTTTTGAATCATGTAAAAAGAAAAATATTGAGTAAAATAAGTTATTTGTCACTTGCACACCAAGTCAACCTTAAGGAGATGAAGTCCTCCTCAATCTGGGTAATTCGAACTCACCATAATCATATATATACAAGCAGTTCAAATTCATTTCGAGCATTTTCTCTCTCACATACAAGTTCGATCTCTAAGCCAAGGTAGCTAAAAAGGGCGAAGTTGGAAAGGAGCTAGAAAAGGGTGTGAAGTTTGATAAGAAGGAAGAAGACATATAAAACATATTTTTGGTCCATGTATCTGTCACCCAACTGAAGTATCTAGAAAAATCAAAGTCTTTATTTCCAAGTCGAATTTGTTGTTGCTAGCAATTGCTGCCAAGTCGAAATTGTTACTACTAGGTCGATACTGTTGTTGGAGGGTTATCACTTGAAAAAGGAGGAAAGGGCTGACTTGGTGTGGAGGAAGTATGTTTCTAGGTCAACAATCTTGTATTATCTTGTGAAACTATTGAAGGAAGAAATGTTGACTAGTTTTTCCCCTAGATATGGGTTTTTCCTTGGCTATCCGTCTATATCTGGTGTATGTGCTCTTTGAAGTTTGTGCTATTTTTTTGGTAAATTTTTAATGAGCTAAAAGATAAAAGAAGAACATAAAGACAAGAAAGTCACAAGTAATTATCTGTATAAAGAAAATAGTTATATTGTTCTAATTTTCTAACACTTCGTTGTTGTGGAAAAATGGTTTTGTTTCCACCTTTTAATTATAAGTGCTCTTCAACATAGAAGGAATTCTAAACAAATTCTACAACCGAGGATGGTTTCCACATCCGCACCATTGCCTTAATCTTAGGGTTCAATCCATAAATGAAACTATCTTCTTGGCAATGATCAGTATCCATGTAGGAGACATACTTGACCAATGGCATGAATCTAATCTCATATTCATCTAGTGTGTTGTTTCCCTGAACCAAAGCATGGAAGGATCCTACCTCTTGTTCTTCATAATATGTTGGTAGGTATTGTTTCTTGAATATCTCCTCAAATAACTCATAGATAATTGTATTAGACGTGAGATATAGTTGTCAGTTTAAGCTACCCTACTAGTTCAAGGCATTATCTTTAAGTAAGAAAATTGTTATTATAACTTTTGAAATAGGAGTAATATCTTAGAGTAAAGCACTTGTGAGAAAATACTTGGGGTTGGGGGGGGGGGGGGTGGAGGGTGAATCAATATTTTAAAACTAACAATAATAATATTCTTTTATGAAATGTATACGCAACTTGACTGGACCCAACTAGTGTATATACATGACTGTTGTAAAATAAACTAGTGTCTACTCAGTAAACTTGTAAAACAACTAATTCTTTATCTGTTAAACTTTGAACCAGAAAGTAAGATATTTATCAAGAATTTGATAAGTAGTGAATAGGTGTAGTAAGAATAGAATAAAGTATCACACATAAGTAAACACGCATGAACACCAGGATTTAAGGTGAAAAACCAATGTGGGAGAAAACCACCGCTGTTGTCGTCTCAATCTTCAAAACTAATTAATATTAAAACTCCTTACATTGTTGTACTAGTGCAGACTCATACCAGTATGCAGGCACCTACCTACAGAAGGCTACAAGCTTGACTCATTCTCTAGCTCCTATTGGGAGGGAGCTCCAACCCCATGATCATATCACCATCTACTACTAGCAAGAAGCTTGAACTTGCTCACTGAAGACTTAAACCCTCAGCAACATCCATTGACCATGTTTCTTAAAATTTTCAGACTGGATGCAATATCAACACTTATGCTTAATCATCATTACAATACAATCATCAATCTCTGACACACAAAATCCACCAATCACTGGAACCCAAATAACTGATACTTAATCGAAATGTAACTAATAAGATGGAACAACCAGATCAATGTAACAAGTAAATAAGACTAAACTCCGAATACTACATTAACAAAAAAAATTAACTACAACCTAGATTAATCATTTTCCAAAATGTATATGCTACTTCACTTAATGCAACCTGCGTGTATACATGATTTTCTGTAGAGAAACCCACGTAGAGATCTTGTTGGAAATAATACTGAGAGGGGGGTTGAATCAATATTATCAGATCAATAATTTAATTTTCAAAGATTTATTTGTATACGCTACTTCATCTCAGTGAACTAGCGTGTATATGCAATTGTACTTAATGAAACCAGTGTATATGAAGAGATCTTTAGATTTACCTAAATTATCATGAATTGAGCTTTAATCAGTATATCAAGAATTCATTAGACAGTGTAGTAAAAGAAGAATAAAGCATCACACATAAGAAACACACAATAATGCCAAGATATAAGTTCGAAACCCAATGTGGGTAAAAACCACCTGTTATTGTCATCTCTGTCTTCTTTTAATAATAATAAAATTATGTTTACAATTTTTGTACTAGTGCAATATTATACCAGTACGTAGCCTTCTACCTGCAGAAGGCGACAAACTTCTCTCATTCTCCAGCTTCTACTTCAAGGGAACTACAACCACCTAGCTCTTGTACTAGCTGATATGTTTACTAGTACTTAGGTGCCAGCCTACAGAAGTCTACAACCTTCTCTTTTCTACCAGGGGCCATGTTTCATAAACTTTCAGACTAGATCTATCAACAACATCATTCAATCATCAAATATATCTACATCAACCAATCTCCTTTTGAAACAACCAATCGAATCAATTAATCACTTTGAAAACCCATCAATCTGATCATTCAGAATGTTGTCACCAGAATACAGTAACCAGAACCCAAGGCAGAACCTAGAACACTATGACAAAAAACATAAGCAACTAAAACATATTTTATAAGGTATACACTACTTCTATATGTCGAACCTACATGCATTCGTGCTTTCCTCAAAGCGAACCAGCGTACAGATCTACAAATCAAATTTATGATGTATACGCTGCTTATGCAGAACCAGTGTGTATACACTCCTTTTCTAAATTGAACCTGCGTACGGATTTGTAAATGATGATTTAAACATTACAACTATTCCATACTTCAGTCATACCCAGGTCATCATATTTACAGACAACAACATGCGCCAGTTATTCAGATACATGATCAAACCACATAAAGATAATTCACTTCAAGCGTTAAGATCCTAATACATCATTAGATCTTATCCTTCATCAAAGACTAAGGTTCATCCTTGGTTCAGATCCAACAATGCACCATAACCCTATAACCTGCATACTAGATCTCACACTTCATTATATATTCGATACTTGCACACCTTTGCCTAATGATCTTCTCCTCCTTTTATAGTTTTAGGCCTTTCTCAATACCGTGGACCAAAACCACTTAGGACCAATACCTTGGACGAAATACCTAGGATCAATACCTTAGACAAGATACCTTGGACCAATACCATGTATCAAAATAGCATGGACCAAATACTTCGGACCAAAAATTTAGTTTTCCAAGATATACACACTTTTCCTTCTGTGAAAGTGCATGTGTACATATACGTGACTTGTATATAGTGAACCTGCGTGTATACGCAGCTTGGTCAATGGTGAACCTGCGTATACCTCTCTTTCTTCATTCTGTGAAGACTGATCAACCATTCTTTGCTATTTACCTGCTATAATGTGATTTTTCATCTGAGTGAGTTTCTTTTTGAATTGATTCCTTGAATCTACCTTGCATTTCATCACATCTGTAAACACTATTGTCATGCATTCTATCACATCTGATATCTCTTCTATAGATTCATCTAGTTACCATATACAAGTAAGTTGTTCTACTACAAGTGGGTTGCAATTAAGTACAACACATATATCATAATGCCAACAATCTCCTCCTTTGGACTTGATGGCAACAACAACCACACCAAGTCACTCTCCCCCTTTGACATCAAGGGAAAAGGGTCATGCTCCCCATGAGTGCATGCTGAATTCTCTGATATGCTGAAGTGTGCTGATTGAGCTCCCATGATCGAGTCCATGCTCCCCCTAAGCATAAGAAAAGTCTGCAAAAATATGTTATAAAAGAAGAACAAGACTCTATGCATACATCACAAATGACCTTTACATTAAAATATGTACATGACATATATAAGAGAGACCAAATATCTTAAACAAGACCATGATAGTCATCAACAACTATATGATCTACACCATCAGCAACATCTATCAATCAGCATCCAGAACAACAACTTGTATATGTGCATCATTAGTTCCCAAACTATCATCAAACATGTTCTCCCCTTGAGCCTATTCCACCTGTTCACTGTTAGATCTGATCATTGCATATGTCAGTAAGAGATATCAAAGCATTATCATCAATCATATATACATCAAGTTATCAAAAACTTTATAAGAACCTATTTCCACATGTTATCAACAGAGTGAAACCATCATCAAACAGAGTAGATAATTGACAGAACCATAACAGACCCATTTTTTCTGAGTTTGGCCCACTACTTTCCTTCAAACCAACATATACACGACTGTGCTCACAGAAACCAACGTACGTATGCGACTATGCTTTATGAAAGTTGCACATAGCCACCTTTCTTTAAAGAAAATAGGATTTAATAGCAGGATGATGCAGTAGCTACTCACAGCGTTTGTTTGAGATATTCAAATCTCTCTCTAGGCAGTGGTTTAGTAAATATATCAGCAACCTGTTCTTTGGAGGGAACATACTCTAGTTTGACCTTTTGTTCAAGCACTTGTTCACGTAGAAAATTATATTTTATGGGTATGTGCTTGGTCTTGGAGTGCATGACTGGATTCTTTGAATTACCGATGGCACTTGTATTATCACATAGAATGGAGATGGGTGGAGTATATGTGATATGAATTTCTCGCAAGGTTTGCATCATCCAAAGTAGTTGTGTGCAGTAAGATGTAGCAGCCATGTATTTTGCTTCAGTTATAGTTAATGCAATTGAACCTTGTTTCTTATTGAACCAAGACACTAACCTGGAACCCATATAGAATGCACCACCACTAGTGATTTTTCTGTCATCAACACTTCCTGCCCAATATGCATTTGTATATGCATGAAGTGTAAGATCTATATCTCTAGGATACCATAAACCAAAGTTCTATGTTCCTTAAAGATATCTGGTTATCCTTTTGACTGCTTGAAGGTGTGTTTCCTTAGGATTTTCTTGGAATATTCCAACTATTCCCCCTGCATGCATGATGTCCGATCAGATACCTGTTAGGTAAAGCAGACTGCCAATCATGGATCTGTAAATTGGTTGATGCACTGTTGTTGATTCATCATTTGAGCTAAGACTGCATCCTGTTACCATTAGGGAACATACTAGTTTAGACTCTTCCATGCCATACATTTTTAGGATCTGTTTGAGATATTTGGTTTGTGAGAGAAAAATACCATCTTTATTTTGTTGAACTTGTAGATCAAGAAAATAGATAAGCTCACCAAGCAAGGACATTTCAAATTCTTTCTGCATTACTGAGGAAAAAATATGACTCATGGATACTTCATTGCTACCAAAAATGATATCATCAACATACACAACAATTATTAGCAATTTATCAGTGTCCATCTTTATTATAGATTGCTATCTACTGACCCCTTCGAAAAACCCTGTTGGTGGAGATATTTTTCAAGACGGTAATACCATGCACTTGGAGCCTGTCTTAGACCATAGAGAGCTTTTTTGAGTTTGCATACAAGGTTTGCATCATTTCCAAGAGTGAATCCTTTTGGTTCTTAAATATAGCCTTCTTCTTCTAAGTCTCCATTAAGAAAGACTGATTTTACATCCATTTGGTATACTTTGAATTCCTGAAAACTAGAAAGAGAAGGAAACATTCTTATGGCTTCAAGTCTAGCAACAGGTGCAAAAGTTTCTTCAAAATATATACCTTCTTGTTGAGCATATCCTTTGCAAATGAGCCTGGCTTTGCTTCTGATAACTTCTCCATTTTCATTCAGCTTGTTTTTGAATATCCATTTGGTTCCTATGATATTCTTATCATGAGGTCTAGGAACTAATTCCCAAGTACTATTCTTTTCAATTTTCTCAAGTTCTTCATTTGTGGCCTTGACCCAACAATCATACTTACATGCTTCATTTACATTTTTAGGTTTGGTGGAAGATAGTAATGCTAGATAGCTTGAGGCTTCTATAATAGTTCTCCTTGTCTGCACACCTGGCCCTTTTCCCCTAAAATTTGAGTTTCTAGATGATTTTTCTGAATGTACCTGGACAGAGTCATTTCTTCTATCGTTATCTCTTCTTCTGGTGCTTCATTGGTTTCTTCTTCAGAATTAGTGTGATTTGATGAGGGAAATTGATCCTAATCTTCTTCATTTTCATAATGTTCGGTTTTTATCTGTTTTGGATTTTTGCATGTTTCATCAACCACAACATCAATACTTTCAATAATTTTCCCAAGTCTTTTATTATAACATTTATATCCTTTACTTCGGGAAGAGTAGCCAAGAAGAAAACCTTCACCTGCTCTGGGTTCAAACTTACCAAGTTTTTCATCAATCGTTTTCATGTAACATTTGCTTCCAAAAACTTTGAAGTATTTTATAGTAAGAGTCTTACCATACCAAAGTTCATGTGGAGTTTGAGTGTTGTTTACCCGAAGATTTTCTTTGTTGAGAATAGTGATGACATCGAATGTAGCGTCACCCCAAAAGGTTGCAGGAGTTCTAGATTCATCTAGCATAGCACGAGCCATTTGTTGAACAGTTCTATTCATCCTTTCTACCACTCCATTTTGCTGAGGAGTCATTGCTGTGGAGAATTGCCTTTTTATTCCATGCTATTCATAAAAGTCATAGAATTAATCTGAGGTAAATTCCCCTCCTCGATCAGATTTGAGGCATTTGATTTTGTGATCTGATTCATTTTCAACCAAATCTTTGAAGGCTTTGAACTTTTCAAATGCTTCATCTTTATGCTTTAGAAGACCCATCCAACAAATTCTGGAAAAATCATCAATGAACAATATAAGTATTCTTCTCCACGAGGTGGCTTTTTCCTTGATGGTCCACATAAATCAGTATGAACAAGTTCAAGAAGCTTACTACTTGACCCTTCCTTTTCTATGAAGTGAGATCTAGTTTGCTTACCGAATGGAGACTTAGAAGAAGAATTCTATATTGAAAAGCTTAGATGTCCCAATCTTTTGTGCCATAGCTAGTTTTCATCATTTTTGCTTATATAGCACTGTTGTTGTCCTCCCTTGAGTATGTATAGGTTGTTTGGAGTTCTTGTACCTTTGATGATGGTTTCTCCTATATCAAGCTCACGAACAACACATCCATTTGATCGAAACACTAATTCATTTCCTTGATCACACATTCGACTCACACTCAACAAGTTATGCTTTAAGCTATCAATATACATAACATTCCCAACTTTAAATTTTTCTTTCATGAAAATAGAGCCTTTACCTTTTATGACATTATGAGTGTCATTTCAAAATGACACACTCTTTTCCTTTTCTAAGGCATTATATGAGTGTAGTTTTTCTTTGTCACATGTCATTTTTTTTGAGCATCCACTGTCGATGTACCAATGGTTTTCTTGCCCTTCTACATACAAGGCTATACCACATCTTTCTTTTTGCAGTTCTATCTTTCTCCATATTTTGGGATTTAATGGAATTTTCTCCTTTTGAGATATTAGCCGAAATTTACTCCTGCATTCATATTCTTCATGGCCAAAGTTGTTACAGATTGAGCATTCTATTTCATTTTCAAGAAGAGAAAAGTTATTATAGGAACTTTTCTTGATACCTGTCACATTCCTTTGATTTCGTGCTTCTCTAGTCATGATGGTTTTGTAAGCAACACATTGAGCAGCTTTAATTCCAAAATTATGACATGAGAAACATTGACCATTAAAGAAGTTCCTGCGATTATCAAATCTACTGACCTAGTGATTGTAGTTTCTATTGATATTCATCTTTGAAGCAAATTGAGTACAATTTACCTGAGGTTGGTTGTGTGTTCTGTTCATCCTTAAAGTAAATTTATCCTGATTTACGTGGTGATCTGCTTTATGCCTTTGCTAACGATTGTCAAACTGTCCATTGCTCTTTGCTGCATCAAGATAGCTTTTAGTGGAGGTTGGCAGCTTCTATGATTGAGATGTTTCTTTAGTATATCCAAGACCTGTCTTTATCAGAGGAGAACGCAGCACTTTGATAATTTCATTTAAGGTTTTTGATCCTTTGGCAAATCTAAGATTGAGAGTTTTTGTTTTCTCAATATCCTTTCTTAGACCCACAATTTCACATTCTAGTTTTTCATTGTGTTTTTCTCTTTCAGCAAGTTGGTATGTCAAGCTATCTATAATCATATTATTTTCTTCTAAATATATTTTTAGTTTAGAGATTTCTTCATAAAGATCATATTCATCTAAAGAATCCAAGAAATCATCATCTTCATAGGCCATCAAAAGTCTATAGTCATTACTATTTTCATCTTCATCACTATTTGATAAACCATCGCTATCTTCATGAGTATGGTAGCTCCTTTTACTTACACTTCGTTTTCTATTCAATTTTTCAGATTCCTTTCCTTTATCATTTTTATCTTTATGAGGACATTTGGCAGCATAATGGCCGACTCTACTAAAGGAAAAACATTTGAAAGGTAGTTTATCTCTGAATCTTCCAGAACCCCGTTGAAGCTTCTTGACAAAGTTTACTTCCTCTTCTCCTTCTAAAATATGTCCTAATTAATTGATTTCTTCTTTTCATTTTGCTGAAGCATTAAATTCGGCTTCTCTCATATCTGATGGACCTCCTTTTCTCATCTCAAAGCCAACTAAGATTCCGTGATGCTGTGTCATAGTAATAGTCTGTAGATCTTGATTTTCTTCTATGGCAGATACTTTTGATTCAAATTTAGTAGATAAGGATCTTAAAAAATTTTCAACTAAGGTAACTTCCTTTATCTCTTCACCCAAATTCTTCATGCAATTAACTAGCTATACTTCATCATTGTGCATCTTGAGAGTTTCATATTGAGTTTTGAGAGTTTGCAGTTTAGCACGTTTTACCTGAGAGTCTGCTTTGTAGCTTAGAATGATTTTGTCCCATATTTCTTTGGCTGATTTGAGCTGCATAACTTCGACAAACTCTGATTGTGATAGACTTCCCAATAATGTATTGATGGCCTTGGCGTTGGTTTCATATTACTTTTTACCTGCCATATCTGTAGGAATTTCTGATGGAAATGTATATCCTTCTTCCACAATTTACCAGACATCTATTCCAAGTGATTGAAGATAGGATGTGGTTCTTACATTCCAATAAAGAAAGTTGCTCTCATCAAAGATTGGTGGTCTGATGGATCCCTCACTTTCTTGATTACTCATGATGATGCATCTTCCTTCAAACGATTAAGCTTCTTCTGAAAGGACCTGCTCTTATACCAATTCTTGGAAATAATACTAAGAGGGGGGGTGGATCAATATTATCAGATCAATAATTTAATTTTCAAAAACTGATTTGTATACATTACTTCAGCTCAATTAACTAGCATGTATGTGCAATTGTACTTAATGCAACCAACATATATGCAAAGATATATATATTTACCCAAATTATCATGAATTGAACTTTAATTAGTGTATCAGGAATTCATTAGACAGCGCAATTGTCGTCTCTGTCTTCTTTTAATAATAAGAAAATTCTCTTTACAATTTTTGTACTAGTGTAGCCTTATACCAGTATGCAGGCTTCTACTTGCAGAAGTCTACAACCTTCTCTCATTCTCCAACTTCTACTGGAAGGGAGCTACAACCCCCTAGCTCTTGTACTAGCTGATATGTTTACTAGTACATAGATGTCGGCCTACAGAAGGCTACAACCTTCTCTTTTCTACCAGGGACCACGTTTCATAAATTTTTAGACTGGATCCATCAACAACATCATTTAATCATCAAATATATCTACATCAACTAATCTCCTTTTGAACCAACCACAACTGAATCAATTAATCACTTTGACAAACCATCAATCTGATCATTCAGAATGCTATCACCAGAATACAATTACTAGAACCCAAGCCAAAACCCATAACAATGCAACAACAAACAGAAGCAACTAAAACATATTTTATAAGGTATACACTACTTCCATATGTCGAACCTGTGTGCATATGAGCTTTCCTCAAAGCCAACCAATGTACAAGTGTACAAATCAAATTTATGATGTATAAGTTGCTTTGATATGCAGAACCAACATGTATATGCTCCTTCTCTAAAGTGAACCTGCTTACAGATCTGTAAATGATGATTTAAACATTACAATTATTCCAGACTTTAGTCATACCCAGATCATCATATTTACAAACTACAACATGCGCCAGTTATTCAGATACATGATCAAACCACATAAAGATAATTCACTTCAAGCCTTAAGATCATAATACATCATTAGATCTTATCCTTCATCAAACTCTAAGGTTCATCCTTGGTTCAGATCGAGCACAAGACCATAAGCCAATAACTTGCATATTAGATCTCACACTTCATTAGATATTCGATACTTGCACACCTTTGCCTAATGATATTATCCTCTTTTTATAGTTTTAGTCCTTTCTCAATACCATGGACCAAAACCACTTAGGACCAATACCTTGGACCAACTACCTAGGGTCAATACCTCGGACCAGATACCTTGGACCAATACCATGGTTCCAAATACCACGGACCAAATACTTCGGACAAAAATTTAGTTTTCCAAGGTATACGCGCTTTTCCTTCTATGAAAGTGTGTGTGTATGTATACGTGACTTGTATACAGTGAACCTACATATGCCTCTCTTTCTTCATTTTGTGAAGACTGATCTTCCATTCTTTGTTGTTTTCCTGCTATACTGTGATCTTTCATCTGAGTGAGTTGCCTTCCGAACTAATTCCTTGAAGCTGCCCTACATTTCATCACATTTGTAAACACTACTGTCATGCATTCTGTCACATCTAATATATCTTCTATAGATTCATCTTGTTACTATATACAAGTGAGTTGTTCTGCTGCAAGTGGGTTGCCATCAAGTACAACACATACATCATAATGCCAACAGATCTTAATATACTGAAAAATTGAAAACTTGACTACTGCAATTCTAAAAAGGAACACTAAATCATACTCATATCTACTACAACATTCTGAACCAATCAAATAATTGTCTCTGATCTCCAATCACAATCAAAAGGTAATCTTAAGATTCTTCAATCAATTTAAAACCAAATTCAACTTCATCATTCAATCAGTTCTATTGGACACATTATCACTCAACCCATATCAACATGACAATATCATTGACAAATAGCAGAGAAAAAACAATACTGATAAGGTTGATTAGTCATGATGATAAACCCCTTACTTTATATACGTGGCATTGTAGAAGTGAACCAACGTCTATACATGCTTTTCTTGAAACCAACCAACGTATATATCTATAAATTTTGACCTAAAATTGCACAACTCTACATAACTTCAGAAAGACGAGATCATAATATTCAGAGATAAAAGCATGTGTCACTACTTAGATCTAGTCAATCCATGAGCAGATCATACAATGGAAAATCATTTCAGGTCTCATGATCCTGATCGATCATTGTATTCATTGGTGCATAATTATTTCAGATCAATGTGACAATTATGGCCCTTACAATGCCAATATACTTCATATTGAAATATTTATCAAAAACCCTTTCAATTGCACACTTAGCTCTTTCATCTTCACCTCTTTATATAGTTTAGCCCTTATCCAATACCATGGGTCAAAACTACACAAGTGTCAGTGGTAAACATTGACAGAATCAATATCCATTGCCACACTCACTACTATGGGCCAATACCATGGTAAGGACCCACATTATTTAGAATACCATGGTAAGGATCCATGGTATTTAGAATACCATGGCGCAAAAACCATCTACTACTTTTCTTACTAAACTCACATGCATATGCGACTTGGCTTAACAGAACAAACATAAAGTTCTTGAAGTTCCAACTTTATCATTCCTCTGAGCTAAATCTTCTGAAGTGTCATGCATATTGCCACATCTCTATAAATTTTGGTATTCTTTTGTATTTATTATGTCACCTCTGAACTGACCTATGAATTCTGATACAAGTGAGTTTCCATCAAGGACAACACATGCATCCTTATGCCAATAATCTCCCCCTTTGGACATGATGGAAACCATGTTGGTCTTGATCACCTCAATCTGTAGAAACCTGTTAGATACAATAAATAACCATTATTAAAATACCAATATATTCTCCCCCTTTGACATCAAGGGAAAAGGACAGACCAAATCTCCCCTTTTGAATCTAATTTACATTATACTGCCCATACTCTCCCTGAGCACATGTTGAAACCTCAAAAATATTTTCAAGTGAAGAACATGACTTTATGACCTTTTTATAACCAAGGACTTATATCAATCACCCAACCAAGTGGGGATACATATTTGACTCAACCACCCAATAAAGTAGGATTACATATTTGACTCGGCCACCCAACCAAGTGGGATTACATATTTGACATGACTTCAAAAGTCCACACATGACAGGATATGAAAATTATTACATAATATGTTTCTACATCACCTTTACATCAAATGACATATATGACATTAATAACTAAGACCAAAATATCTTAAACTTAGCATACTTCAGCAACCACAATGCCAACAATTCATTATATTCTGCAAGGTTAATTCTCCCCTTGAACCTGTGTTGCCTATTAATCTTCAACACCTCATTCATCAAAGCATCTTCATCAATTAGATAAATATCATTGAGAAAAACATAACTCAATACCATATCAGAAGATTGTACCCATCAACACCAGACCAAAAAAATCAAATCATAGCTGTCAGAAGCAAGTCATAGGTTGATCTTGAGTCTGTCCCACTATGTTTCTACCAAAGAAACACATAGGTGACTGACTGCAAATAAACTTGCGTATATATGCAACTATACTTCATGGAAACCCGCATATAGCTATCAACCTTATGAATTTTCACCTATAGACTGAGAAGACTGAATTAACAACAAAATGAGGATGAGACAACTCCCAACTTCTATATGAGATATTCAAATGCTTCTCTAGGAATGGGTTTAGTAAATATATCAAAAAATTGTTCTTTGGAGGGAACATACTCCAATTTAACCTTTTTCTCAAGCACTTATTCTCATAGAAAGTGATACTTAATAGGAATATGCTTGGTCTTGGAATGCATAACAGGATTTCTCGAAATACTGATAGCACTTGTATTATCACATAGGATGGAGATGGGTGGAGTACATTTGATTTGTATATCCTATAATGTTTGCATCATATATAGAATTTTTCTGCAACAAGATACAACAACTACATCTTCTACTTATGTCATAGATAAGGAAATGGAACTTTGTTTCTTACTAACCAAGATACCAATGAGGGCCCCATGTATAATTCACATCCACTAGTGCCTTTCCGATCATCAACATTTCCATCACAATCCATATCTGTGTGTGCATGAAGGGTAAGATTTTCATCTTTAGGATACCATAGACCAAAGGCTTGGGTTCCTTGGAAATATTTGAATATTCTCTTTACTTCTTGGAGATGTGATTCCTTTGGATTGGATTGGAAATGTCCAACAATACCAACTGCATGCATGATATATGGTTTGGTACTTGTTAGATAAAGTAGGCTTAAAATCATAGACCTGGTCTATGGTTAGTTTACTACGGGAGAATCATCATTAGAATTGAGGCTACATCCTATCATCATGGGAGTACATATAGGTTGGAAATATTCCATCCCATACTTCTACAAAAGCTACTTGAGATATTTTGTTTGTGAGAGAAAGATGATGTCGTTTGCTTGTTGCACTTGTAGACAAAGAAAATAGGTTATTTTCCCAAGTAAAGACATTTCAAATTCTTGTTGAATAATGGAAGAAACTTTTTCACTCATAGATTCTTCATTACTACCAAATATGATACCATCAACATAAACAACAATAATTAGTAGTTTATCACCCTCAAATTTTGTGTACAAATTGTTGTTTATGGATCTTTTACGAAACCTTGTTGTTCAGGATATTTGTCAAGACTATAATACCATGCCTGAAGATCTTGTTTTACCCCATATAAATCCTCTTTTTGTTTGCATACAAGGTTTTCATCATTCCCAAAAATGAATCCTTCTGGTTGTTCAATAAATGCTTCTTCTTCTATATCACCATTAAGGAAAACAAATTTTACATCCATTTGATAAACTTTGAAACTTTGAAAACTTGAAAATGCAAGAAACATTCTTATGGCTTCAAGTCTTGCTACTCGTGCAAATGTTTCTTCAAATTCTATACCTTCTTGTTGAGCATACCCTTTACAAACAAGTCTAGCTTTGTTCCTAATGACCTCTCCATTTTAATTCAACTTATTTTTGAATATCCATTTTGTCCCAATAACATTTTTATCATGAGGCCTTGGAACTAATTCCCAAGTATCATTCCTTTCAATTTTATCAAGTTATTCATTCATGGCCTTAACCCAACATTCATATTTACTAGTTTGATTTACATTTTGTGGTTCTATGGTGGATAATAAAACTAGATAATTAGAATATCCTATAAGAGTTCTTCTTTTTTGTACCCCGGATTCCTTTTCTCCTAGAATGTGAGTTTCTGGATGATTCTTTTGAACATACCTTGATGGATTTTTTCTTTGTTTGATGTATCTTCTTCTGATCCTTCATTAGTTTCTTCTTCTATATCATTGTGATTTGATGTAGGAAAGCATTCATCAACATCATCTTCTTTTGCTAATGTTACCTTTTTGGGACTTGTGCATGCTTCATCAATCACAACATCAATGCACACAACTATTTTTTTAAGTCTCTTATTGTAACATTTGTCTCCTTTACTTCTAGATGAGTAACCAAGAAGTATTACTTCATCTACTCTAGCTTCAAACTTACAGTTTTTCATCATTATTTTTGATGAAATATTTTCTTCCAGAAACTCTAAAATGCTTTATAGTGGGAGACTTACCATACCAAAGTTCATACGGAGTTTTATCACTGTTCACATGAACCTAATCCTTTTTTAGAATATTTACTATAGTATATGCAGCTTCACCCAAGAAAGTTTTGGGAGTTCTAGATCCATAAATCATAACACAAGCCATTTGTTGAACAATTTTATTAATTTTTTCTTCCATGCCATTTTGTTGAGGAGTTTTTGCTACAGAAAATTGTCTTTTCATGTCATGTTGTTCACAAAAATAAAAGAATTCATGTGATATGTACTCTCCTCCTCAGTCAAATCTGAAACATTTTATTTTTAGATCTAATTCATTTTCACCTAATGCCTTTAAGACTTTAAATTTATCAAATTCTTCATCTTTGTGTTTCAATAGACCGATCCAACCCATTCTAGAAAAGTCATCAATAAATAAGACATAGTATTGTTCTTCATAAGGTGATGTTTTCATTATAGGTCCACACAAATCAGTGTGTATAAGTTAAAGAGGCTTACTTTCTGATCCTTCTTTGTAATTGAATTGAACTTTTGTTTTATTACCAAATTAACATGACTTACATATGGTACTTTCAGGTATGTGATGTAAGGTAGATCACAAACAACTTTGAGCTTGCTTGATTTTCTTATTTGAGAGAAGCTTAGAATTCCCAACCTTATGTTCCATAACCCGTTTTTTTTGCCTTTCCTAGGTAACATTGTTCTTGGCCACCTTTCAATATATATAGATTGCTCGAGGTTCTTATTCCCTTTATTATGGTATTTCATGTGACAAGTTCATGAACCACACATTCTTGTGATCGGAATATCACCTCATTTCCTTGATCACACATTTGGATAACACTAAACAAGATATGCTTTAATCCATCAACATACATAAGATTACCAGCTTTAACTTTTTCTTTTAGAGAAATATAGTCTTTGCCCTTAATGATAGTAGGTGAGTCATTTCCCAAAGTGACATTATTTTCTTTCTCTAAAGCATTGTATGAAATAAGTTTATCTTTATCGCCTATCATGTGTTTTGAGCATCCACTATCAATGTACCATTGATTTTCTTGTCCTTCTGCAAACAATCTTATGCCATAGCTTTCAAAATGTAACTCCTTCCTTTTCCATATGTTAGAATTTGTTGATATTTTATCCTTTTGAGATGTTGGCTATAATTTGCTCTTGCATATAGATTCTTCATGTCCAAAGTTATTCCAAAATCAGCATTCAATTTCATCTATAAGAAGTGAGAATATATTATTAGATTTCTTCTTGATTCCTGTCGCATTCCTTTGCTTCCTTGGTTCTCTAGTAATGATATTTTTGTAGGCAACACTTTGAGTAGCCTTATGACCAAAATTATCACATGAGAAACATTGTCCATTAAAGAAGATTTTTATTTTTATTTTTTATCATAGAATCTTCTGGTGTTGTTTACCTTCTGACTAGTGCTTCTGTTGTTGTTTATCCTTGGATTGGGGTTAACATGATTTACCTATGGAGTGCCTTTATTCTTTTACTGAGGAATGAATCTTTGCTTATTGAGTTTTGCTGCATTATTGAAGCTTTGTTGACTGGTTTTTGTTGCATTAATGAAGCTTTGTTGATTGGTTTTTGCTGCATTTAGATAGCTTGTTGTGGTGGCTGAAGACTTTTTTGTTTGAGATGTTTCTTCAATGTATCCAAGACTTGTCTGCATAAGAGGACAACATTGTACCTTGATAATTTCATCTAAGGTTTCAAATCCTTTATAAAATCTAAGATTCAAAGTTTTTATTTTCTCAAGCTGCTTTCTTAGACTTACTACTTCATATTCTAACTTCTCGTTATGATTTTCCTTTTCTATGAGTTGATGCTTCAAAGTATCTATGGCTAGTTTGTTTTCTCGCAAGCAAATTTTGAGTTGAGTAATTTCTTCAAAGAAATATTTTTCTTCTAATGCATCCACAAATTTATCATTAGACTCATTAGTATTTTTCTCAAAATCCATGATTAATTTTAGATCTTGATTAGATTCACCTTCTTCACTATTTGACAAGACATCATTATCTTCATGAGTATAATAAATTCTTCTACTTTCAAACTGTCTCGTATTACCTTTTTCATAATACTTCCTTTTTTCACGATTGTCTTTATGAGGACATTTAGCAACATAATGACCAACTATATCACAAGAAAAACATTTGAAGGGAAGCTTACCTCTAAACCTTCTGGTGCTTAGTTCAAGTTTATTGACAAAGTTCACTTCATCTTCTCCTGATATGTATCCTAATTCCTTGCATTGTTCCTTTTCTTTTCCTTCAATAGATGCTTTAAATGTGGCTTCCCTGACTTTTGAGGGACCTCCTTTCTTCATTTCAAAAGCAATCAGGATCCCATGAATTTGAACAACAGTAAGAGTGTGCAGATCCTTCTTCTCTTCAATGGTAGACACTTTTAACTTGAATTTAGGAGTTAGAGATCATAATATTTTCTCTACTAAAGTAGTGTCCTTTATTTCTTCACCCATATTGTTCATGCGATTTACAATCTCATCTATACCTAGAAAGAAACTAGAAATACTTTCATCATTATGAATTCTAGGAGTTTCATATTGAATTTTTAGAGTTTGGAGTTTAGCACTTTTTACCTTGGTATCACCTTCATAGCTTTAAATGATTTTGTCCCATATTTATTTTTCTATGTTTAGCTTAATAACTTTGAGAAATCCAGATTCTATCGGACTTCCCAATAAAGCATTGACAACTTTCACATTAGTTTCATACATCTTTTCTGCTGCATTTGTGGGAACAACAACTCGATATTGGTAACCTCTTTCCACAATTGCTCAAACATCTACTCAAAGAGATTGAATATAGCATCTAGTTCTTTTATTCCAATATATAAAATTATTTCCATTGAAGAGTGGTGGTCTGACATATGTTGATCTATCTTTGATTGCTCATTTTGGGAGATCTTCCTTCAAGCAATGAAGCTTCTTTGAAGGACCTACTCTGATTCTAGATGTTGCAAAAAAAATACGGCTGGGGGGTGGGTTAAAAAGTATTTTTAAAAAATCACAATAATAATTTTATTTTCTAAAATGTATACGTGACTTGACTAAACCCAACTATCATATATACACAATTGCTGTAAAATAAACTAGCGTATATTGAGGGAACTTGTAAAACAACTAATTCTTTATCTATTAAACTTTGAACTAGAATGTAAGAGATTTATCAGACATTTGATAAGTAGTAAACAGGTGCAGTAAGAATAGAATAAAGTATCACACATAAGTAAACATGCATGAACACCAGTATTTAAGGTGGAAACCTAAAGTGCGAGAAAACCACCACTATTTTCATTTTAGTCTTCAAAATTGTTTACTATCAAAACTTCTTACATTCTTGTATCGGTGCAGACTCATACTAGCACATAGGAACCCGCCTGATCAAGGCTACAACCTTCACTCGTTCTCCATCTCCTATTGCTAGGGATCTTCAACCTCATGATCAAAGCACCAACTACTACTGATAGAAAGCTTCAACTTCCTCACTGAAGGCTCCAATCCTCAACAACATCCATGGACCATGTTTCATTAAATTTTCATAATGGGTCCAATATCAACACTTATTCTTAATCATCACTGTAATACAATCATCAATATCTAAGACATAGAATCAACCAATCATTGAAACCCAAAAAACTAATACTTAATCAAAACTTAATCAATCAGTTGGAATAATCATATCACTGTAACCAGTACACGGGACTGAACTTAGAATACTGCATCAAAACACAGAATTAACTACAACTCAGATCATTCATTTTCCGAAATGTATACGCTACCTCACTTAAGGTAACCCGCATGTATGCATGATTTTCTGTAGACAAACCCGCGTACATATCTTAATATACTGAAAACTGAAAACTTGACTACTGAAATTGTAAAAAGGAACATAGAATCATACTCATATCTACTACAACATTCTCAATCAATAACATAATTGTCTCTGATCTTCAATCACAATCAACAAGTAATCTTAACATTATTCAATCAATTAATAACCAAATTCAACTTCAACATTCAATCAGTTATAATTCAGACATTATAACTCAACCCAGATCAACATGAGGACATCATTGAAAGAAAGTAGAGAAGCAGTGGAAGTGATCAGGTTGATTAGTCATGAACAGAAACCCCTTACTTTATATATGTGACTTTACAGAAGTGAACCTGCGTGTATACACGCTTTTCTTGAAACCAACAAATGTATAGATCTAAAAATTTTAACCTAAGATTGCATATTTCTTCATAACTTTAGAAAGATCTAATCATAATATTCAAAGATAAAAACATTCGTCAATACTTAGGTCTAGTCAATCCATGAGCAGATCATACAATGGAAAATCATTTTAGATCTCATGATCCTGATCCATCAGTGTATTCATTAGTGCATAATTATTTCATATCAATGCGACAATTATGGCCCTTACAATGCCAATATACTTTAGATTTATGTATTCATCAAAAACCCTTTCCCTTGCACACTTAGCACTTCCATCTTCACCTCTTTATATAGTTTATCCCTTATCCAATACCACGGGTCAAAACTACACATGTGTCGGTAGTAAAATTTGACAGAATCAATATTCGTTGTCATGGTCATTACTATGGGCCAATACCATGGTAAGGACCCCTCGTATTTACATTACCATGGTGAAAAATCCATATACTACTTTTCTTCACTAAACTCGCGCACATATGCGACTTGGCTTAACAAAACCCGTGCTTAGTTCTTGAACTTCCAACTTTATCTTTCCTCTGAACTTAATCTTTTGAACTGTCATGCATTTTGTCACATCTGTATTCATTATGGTATTCTGCAGTATTCATTTTGTCAGCTCTGAACTGACCTATGAATTCCGATACAAGCAAGTTGCCATCAAGGACAACACATGCATCATAATGACAACAACTCCTTATTCCCTCTAACTATTCTTTTGCTCATTCAATGATGCGACCTCTTGCAAACTTTGGGAGCTTAATCTTGTAGAGATCCCTAGTAATATCCCCAATTTGAGGTCCTTTATCAAAGTCTCTTTATCCCTTGAGATTGCCCAACCCTGATGGAGGGTGCTCCATTTCCACCTTAGTTGTTTGACACCCTCTGAAAGTTTCATTAATTTCTTCCACGGAGCACAACATGAGAGCGATCTCTGGCAATGACAATGGGTTATTTGTAGGAGGTCCTTTTGATGATCTTCCTCAACCTCAATTTCCTCACATCTTCGCCATTTTGAACTGTTCAATTATTTGTATGACACACTAGACTTATTGATGTAACTTAGGACTTGTTTGCTCTTAGTCAATTCACACAGATGTATAAAATGATAGGTATAAGTTTTTCTTTTAATATGCTCATAAAAAATTGTTACTAATATTAAGCAGATCCCCAAAGATCTACTAAATCCTCTCATGCATGAGCTCTACATAACCTACAAATTTTCTCTTGATACTAGCTAGGTTACTAGTGCAATGTACCTCTTAGCCATGCTTTGATGTTTTCTTAACACCAAATTCTCGTCTTTAGTAACCTTAATTATTATTATAAAAGATAATTATATAATTAATTTAAGTAATTAATGAAATGTTTAACATATTCAAATAATTAAATTAGATACTAATGCAAATAACACCATTTTAGTCATGCCTTCTTTTTATTGGCATTAGGTGCTCCTTCCCAACCTTCATAAATATGTTTTAAAATCATTTATGTCCATTTTATGAATCTTGGGATCTCCATGAGGACATATACACAATTGGTCTCCCCTCTTGAAGAGACAGTGTCCTAGAAGTGAGGTTTAGCAAAACACCATTAGTGTATGTTGTATTTTTATCCATCATTAACATCATAGATCAACACCAAGGGGCATTTCGATTTATAATACTATAAACTCAGTCACCTTTTCATAATAAGTAATTTCTAAATGATATGTATTTATATATATATATATATACCACCGAAACCAAATAAAATAAATTTTGTAATATATTCTTACTAAGATTCTCTCGATGATATATGACTGAAACAATTTATGTTTATTGTAATATTGATTTCACAAATGATCATCTCATATCATCATAAATTTATGTCATAATTGAATATGGGTCGCCAAAAAAATAATATGTCTATTATCTCTTATCATTTCAAAACCAATTATAAAATTTCAAACATACTATTCAATTGATATGACCCATGAATACCAAGGGTCAATACCATGAATTCTCATAAACATGGAGTTGAAAAACCACCAATAACTTTACCAAGTGAAATTACCATATTATTTTAGTTCAAAATTATTTTTTTCCTTAATAAAGTTATTTTAATTTTTTATTTATTTTGTGTAACATGTCAAATGTTTAAATAAAGTTATTTTTTTATTATTAAAATAAGTTTTTTTTATTAATATGTATTTAATATTATTATGTGATTTGTTATTTTATTTTTTAATAAGTTAATTATTATTTATATGATTTTGTTTTATTTATTTTTTAATAACATAATTATTAATGGTATGATTTGTTTGTTTTTTCCTTATTTGTTTAGAAAAATTTCTCTTCATTACGTTATGATGATACCATGCATCTCTATTTCTAAATAAGGAACACAACTTCTTTTGAAGGGCCATTCATCAAATTCTTGGCCTTGATTTGATGTTGTATTTTGGGTTTGGAAAAAAATTAATTAAGAAGATATTTTGGCATTCACACCACATTGAAATGAAGCGATGAGTCCTATTTCTAATATACATCATACATAGTGATTATCAGAGGACTGAAAGTTTCAAAAGTAGTCATCATTGACACGAGAACATACTAGTTCACACCATGAACTTGAGAAGGTATAACCGAATTTCCTAAATGTTGGTATAGGTTAAAAGGTTTGATATTATTTAATATTTAATCTCCTTTTTTTCATATAAATACATTTATTCCTTACAAAAATTAATAATAATAAAATTATCTTGTGAAGCTGGAGAACAACAATATATACGATGCACCTGTGTTACCTAGCAGAGAAAACTGACACCTGAAGGAAGCGAATGTGCCTGAATTTACCGTGATATAGAAGTCATCTTGCAATTAATAGAGACAAACAGGAATTCAAAAACATAGTTGTTTTCTTAATGAGTAGTCTAACAAAAGCTCCTTATTGGTCATAACAATTACTTTGGCCAGGGTATACCCTTGGTTTTAGTTAGTGAATTTAAAATTTATAAATTCAAAACCAAGCAAATTATTATATTCGTTTCCACCGTCATGTAACAAGGTTGTGCTATTTTGGTGAAGGATGTATAATTATATTTTTTTCCCTTTATTCTTCTCACTGTTTATTGCTCTTATTTACTTAGTGTTTTCTTTTTTATGATTTCTCATTTTTATTTCTTTTTTTTCTTTATTATCATCTAACTTAAACATTTACCTTTTATTGCTTCCTTCCTATACTTTCTTGTATTTTTTCCTATTTATATCTTTTAAACTTTTTTTCCCTATATCATGGTATTTTTTTTTTGTTTTTATGCATTTCTTTATTTTTAATTCTTATTTATTTTTTAATTGCTATTGCTATTTTTTTGTTTATTGTTTATTTATTATTGTGCTGAACCTTTTTTCTTCTGCTTTATATTTTTTCTCTCTATTAATAATTCCTTTTTTATATACTTGTTATCTACTTTTCTTCTTTATTTTATCATTTCTACTCTGTTTTATTGTCTTTATACTATTTGTTATCCTTTTCATTCTTTATTTTTCTGGTGCATCTTAATTTCTAACAATAGAGTAGTAATCCAGCAGTAATTTTGATGACATTGTTGTAGTAGAAGCGTGGTTAAAACATATGCAAGGATAATAACTTATACTCTTTTTTATTGTCTTTATATTATTTGTATCTTTTTCATTCTTTATTTTTTCCTGTGCATCTTAATCTCAAATAATGGAGTAGTAATCGAGCAGTAATTTTGATGACATCGATGTAGTAGAAGCATGGTTAAAACATATGCAAGGATAATAACCTATATATGATCAACTTCAAGGTTGTTCACATCCTACAGACATGTAGAACAACAATTTTGATGACATTGTTGTAGTAGAAGCATGGTTAAAACATATGCAAGGATAATAACCTATATCTGATCAACCTCAAGGTCGTTCACATCCTACAGACATGTAGAACAACACAAGTCTAGATCATGCTTATAATTCTCCTCAGAATTGACATAGACAAAGAATTGGCGAGAGGAGATGAAATTAAATGTCTAATGAACACACACATAAAATGTTGTTAAAGGGAAAACAAATTTCTCATGGAGTTAACCTTGATTTCATCACACATTAAGAGAATAGAGGTGCTCATTATTTCATATACTTTAAATCCTCATATTCCTAGATTGGCTTGATCTCCTTGTTAGATTCTCTTCAGTTTACAAAGAAATGCGCGATTATTTTCGAGAAAAAATAATTGTTTTTTTTTTTGTTTTGGTTTTTTTTAAAATAAATATAGTCTAATTTGAATAAGAAATTGCAACTTGAAAAAAACTAATGAAATTCCTATCTACAAAGCTCTAAGAATTCTCATTTTCTTATTAGTTTACTATGAAAATGTTATTGAAAATTGCATAGATATCATCCTAATTTGCACAATCATGTCATCTCCTCTAAACTATGTTCTAGTTGTGTGGGGGATAATGTAGCATCAAAAAAATAATATTTGACTCCCTATCTGAATACAGTTAGTGTGTTAGTGAGTAACATCATACACACATCTTAACTATTCGATTAGGGCTCAAGAAAACTAGAAATTATGGAGAACGATGATAACTATTGTGCTACTACCATGGCTAACTCCAATATCCAAAGTCAATTCCATGATTTCCATGGCTCATGGGTTTATCAGGAACAAAGCCTTTAGTAGTGGGGCACGATGCCAAGGAGCACTCATATAGGTTTTCTCCCCACTAATCCAAAGTAATATTTTCTAATTCCAGGTACAAGTACAGTATAACTTCCATGAATGCCAACCATGTGTCCAGTCCACTTGAAAGCACATTGTTATTATATTTCCATCCGTGTTTCTTATATGTGTAGATTAAGATTTTATCTTTTAATAGTCTCGAGTCTCTAATTATTTTTATTTTTTTTCTCTCTTTTGTTAATACTTGTTTAAAGGATTTTTTTTTGTTTTTTTTGGTCAAGGTGTTTTTCCTATAGATGGTACTAGTAGGTGTTTCAAGGTCTAGATTTTGAATCTGGGCTCTCATACCACATGTGATGACCTATCCTAAGTCTTCTAACTAAAATAAATATATCATTTAATTTAATCACAATAAGAAGGAAATACCATGTTAATAACTCAACATTTATTTGATAAAAGCATACAAGTAAACATTGATTTACAACATATTAAACATGTAAAAAATTTCATTTGGATCGATTCACATAAAGAAAACAACAAATGCAAGAATGCATGTCCTAGTTTATTGTTTAGGATGCTCCTCACTCTATTTGGGATGTTCTTGTTGGGCTACCCGATTGAATTTACCTCCCATCCACAAGGAATGATTTCCTAACATAGGGAACCTCTACAGATTCCCTAACCCTCCTAACCCAACTCCAACTAGTTCTAGTGTGTCCAAGTTAAAACCAACACTCTCTAGTAGATCCAAGTTTGAATTCTCTCATTTTTCTCTCCATTATCTCCCTTCTTCTTCTCCATATTCC
>APFE031166810.1:0-37079 GCA_000404065.3 Pinus taeda | reverse complement strand
GATGTGTACTTTGCTTCTTCAAGTACACATGTAGATCATGAGGCATGGTTGATTGACTCAGGTGCATCCTTTCACTTCACTCCCCATAGAGAGTGGTTCTACAAGAATGAGAAATACAATGGTGGTGATGTCTTCTTAGGGTATGATAGGAAGGCTAGAATTGTTGGTCGCAGAAAAGTAAATTTAAAGTTGCAAGGTGGAAGGCTTAGAACACTTCCGGGTGTTCTGCATATTCCTGCATTGGCCAAAAATTTGATCTATGTAAGCAAGCTAGATGATGCAGGTGTAAAAACAGTGTCCAAGAAAGATACCTGCAAGATAGTTCGGGGAGCACTGGTATTGATGCACGGAGTTCGGATTGGAACTCTGTACAAGCTGCAAGGTAGCACTGTTATTGATGGGTGCAATAGTTATGTGGTTCCTGAAAGTGGAGCAGAAAATATAGTGGTCTCTAGAGAAAAGACCATGCTATGGTATCAAAGGTTTGGACATATTGGAGAGAAGGGCCTTCGAATACTTCATGGTAAAGGTATGGTAGAAGGTATCACTAATAGCTCTCTGGATTTTTATTTCTGTGAAAATTCTGCATATGAGAAATACAATCGGGTGAGTTTCCCCTCTGGTGGTAAGAGGGCAAAACAGATATCAGAGCTTGTGCACAGTGATGTGTTTGGATCTGTGAAGGTTCCAACACTGGGTAAGACTGTGTACTATGTATCATTTATAGATGACTTCTCAAGGAATACATGGATATATTTCCTCGAGAATAAATTTGAAGTCTTTGACATGTTTAAAGAATTTAAAGCTCTGGTGGAAAACCAGACAAAGAAGAAGATAAAGGTGTTGAGGAAAGATAAAAGTGGAGAGTTTTGTAGTGAGGAATTTGAAGAATTCTGTTGGAAGTGTGGTATAGCACGACATAAGATTCCTCCATACACACTTGAGCAAAATGGATTTGCAGAAGGAATGAACAAGACGTTGATGGAAAGGGCAAGAATTATGCTCAGTGGTGCCAGGTTAGGACAAGAATTTTGGGCAGAGGTGGTGGACACAGCATGTTACCTGGTCAATAGATCACCTTCATCAACGTTGGAGGATAAGACTCCACAAGAGGTATGGACTGGTAAGAAACCCTCTCTTTCACATTTGAGAGTATTTAGATCTGATGCATATGTACATGTTCCAAAGGAGAAAAGGACAAACTTGGATAGTAAATCTAAAAAGTGCATCTTTATTGGGTATAAGGATGGTTTAAAGGGTTATAAGATTTGGAACCCAGTAACAAGGAAGGTTGTGTACATTCGAGATGTGGTGTTCAGAGAGATGAAAGATGTTATTAAACATGAAGTCCAACCAAAGGAACCTGTGGAAGATAGAGTTTGAACTAAAGGAGGAAGAATCAGACTCTGTAGTAGAGGAGGAATCAGAAGATGAAGAGCTACAAACTCCGGCTGTGAGAAGATCAGCTCGAGAAAGAAGGCAACCAGAAAGGTATAGTCCATCTGCTTTCTGTTCAAACTTTGCTTTGTTTGTTACTGATGATGATCCCAGAACTGTGAAGGAACCAGTGGATTCAGAGGATGGAAAACTCTGGAAAGAGGCCATGGTTTATGAAATGGCATCTTTGCACAAAAATAAGGCTTGGGATCTTGTGGAGTTGACGGCTGGAAGGAAACCCATTGACAGCAAATGGGTGTTCAAGAAGAAGACAAATGCAGAAGGAAAGGTGGAGAAATACAAAGCTCGATTGGCAGTAAAAGGTTATTCCCATGTGCAGGGAATTTATTTTGGTGATATTTTTTCTCTTGTTGCCAAGGTAACTTCTACTAGGTTACTTTTATCTGTTGCTGCTATTTTTGATTTTGAGGTAGAACAGATGGATGTGAAGACAACATTTCTTCACGGGGATTTGGAAGAGGAGATCTACATGAAGCAACCTGAAGGCTTTGCGGTGAAGGGTAAGAAACAATTGGTATGCAAGTTAAAGAAGTCTTTCTATGGGTTAAAACGGTCACCAAGGATGTGGTATCATAAATTTGATACATTTATACAGGGACTTTTCTTCACTAGAAGCAAAGCAGATCAATGTGTGTATTTTAAATTAATTGGTGACCGTGTTATTTATCTGGACTTGTATGTGGATGATATGTTGCTGGTTGGAAATGACAAAGAAATTATCCAGGATTTGAAGAACCAATTGTCCTCCAAATTCGACATGAAAGATCTTGGTGCTGCAAACTATATTTTGGGCATGGATATTAAGAGAGATCGGGCAAAGAGGAAACTCTAGTCAAACCAAAGGAAGTATGTCGAGGCAATACTGCAGAGGTTTAATATGTAAGATAGTAAACCGGTGAAGGTTCCTTTTCCTGTAGGTGTGAGGTTATCTGTTGAACAGTGTCCCAAGACACAAGAGGAGGAAGAGGACATGTCCCATGTTCCATATGCAAGTGCAGTCGGTATCCTGATTTATGCAATGGTTTGTACTAGACCAGACATTGCACATGCAGTGGGAGTATTGAGCAAGTTTATGTCAAAACCAGGGAAGGAGCACTGGATAGCAGTGAAGCGAGCTTTCAGGTATTTGCGTGGCACTAATGATTATGGTTTGTGCTACCAAGGAATACCAGGATTTGATAGAATGTTGGATATTTGTGGCTTTGTTGATGCAGACTGGGTCGGAGATTTGGATCAAAGAAGATCTACAAGTGGGTATGTGTTTAACCTATTTGGAGTTGCAGTCAGTTGGATGAGTAAGAAACAATCTGTAGTGGCACTATCAACTACAGAGGCAGAATATATGGCAGCCACTCATTGCAAGCAAGGAAGCAGTTGGTTGCAGAGATGTGTCTTCAAGTAGGGGTTAGTACAAGGAGCTATACAGGATAGACTGTGACAGCATAAGTGCAATTTCTAAGCAAAGAACCCCGCATACATCAAAACCAAAGCACATTGATGTTTGCAGTATCGACTTGTGAGGGATATGATAGAAGACAAAAAGGTGTTGCAGGTAAAGGTGGACACTTTGAAGAATACTGCAGATGCATTGACAAAATATATGAGCTCTGAGAAGTTCTCTTGGTGTAGAGAGACAATGGGCATTTCAGGGCTGGAAAAATGACTAAGCTCTCTTGTGGCCCCCTATGGAAAGAAAACAAGAAGTAAACCAGGGGGTTAGAGGGGGGGGCGGAGCCCACCTTCATTGCGCTGGTTATGTCGCGAGGCAGGGCAGGGCAGGTCATAGAGGGTTTGAGGCATACCCATAACCCCACTTTATGGGGTATGGGGCAACGCCTCAGAAAATTTTGGTTTTGGACCCTATGTTAGGATGGGCAGACCCTCCTATGGTTTTGTGCATAATTTTCGTACATGTTTTTGGACGCGATGGTTTTCGGTCCATGGTATTGGATGCTTCAGCATGTATAAATATGTATTATAACATTGAAAGGAACATAATGAAAAATCAAGCTGGTAGTCCCGGTTTTTGGGATCCAGGGGAAAATCTCTGTGTATATGTGTTTTATGTGTTATGCTCTCGCATTTTGTTTATTTTATGTGTTTTAGAATTCGTATGTAGGTAATTTCTATACGGGGTTAAAACCTACAAAAACCACTAATTATACTATGTTTTACAGTGAGGAAAATAGGAGGTTGGAGTGGTCTAGGAGATTATCTAGATCATCAAATCAAAAGTTGGGTGTCATTATTCATCTTAACCAAGCTAAGGTTGAAGTGGGGAGAAAAACAGGTGGAATAAAATGGTGCTACAAGCCTACTATAGGAGGTCTTGTATTGCTACAAGAGGCCCTGCATTACTACAAAAGGAGTTTTGAGAGCCTTCTGAGGGTGGAGATGGTGTTTTAAGGGTAGGAGAAGATAGATGAAGGTAGGAGGTAGTGAATAAAGGTTGGGGAAGCATCCTAGCCAAGATTGGGAGCTCGCAGAGGCATGTCTTTCACCAAGGTGGATGCCCATGGTGTCCTTAATTGCCTAAACAAAATGAATGTGGAAACAAAGTTTTGAGAGAAGTGTGAAGGGTAAAGGGAGAAGATGGAGAAGTCCAAGTGGAGATGAAAAGATGTGCCCACCCCTGCAGATCAATCACCACCCTACAACTAGCCAAATGCATGCATCAATGATCAATAACACAGTGAGATAAACTCTCACGGAAAAGATGAGTTGAATTTGATTAACATATGTTCTATTTCACAACACTAATTTGACCACTAAACTAACTCCTAAGTTGTAGAAATTAATAATGCAAAAGGATAACTAACATCTATCTATTTCCAAGAAATCATAAACAAATGTTTTTGGATTGAGATTGTAAATCCTTTCAATCATTCTTCCCACAATAGAGTTGATAGGGAAGCCTGCAACCACAAGTTTCTATAGCTTAACATCTACTTCAACAAAAAAAAGGACATGAAATGATTGGAAACAAGAACAAGAAAAAAAATACTAAAGAGGGACTAAATCCTCTGGGTTGGGCCCAAACCCAAGGGTTTCAACCCTCTAGAACTAACTTAGATGGAGCTCAATAACAAACTTCTCATTAGCAGAAAATAGTAGTCCCATACATCACATGAAAGTTAACAATAACAAGATCAAGCCCTCGGCTCAAAAGCTACGCCTAACTAAATAAAAAATTCGAATCCCATTGAGCCTTTCAGCTGTTTTATTTATACAAAAGGGTAGTTGATGGCAACTCCCTTGAAAATAAGAGTGTTTCCCTCAAATAGCTCGAAAATTGTGGATTCGTTCCTCCTTGAGCTTCACTTGCACTTGGATTTACTCGAATGTCAGTGAATTCGAGCTTGTGAGTGAGGATTTGGTGATCTCAAGTTGAGTTAGAGAGTTAAGGAGGTGGACAAGCCTCCCTATATTCTCTTCTAGTTGTCTCCATCAACCCCCTACATAGTAAATGCCTAAAAAATGCTTATTTTCCCTGCAATTTAATCACTTTAGGCCACATACTATGACAAACACCTTTTACTCATCTTGCTAAGCGTATTATGACTAAAAATACAAATTAATGTGAGAAAAGGATAATTCTAAGGGTTGGAGGATAACATAATGAACCTCAAAATATACCTATTAATGGGACCAATCACCAAGTTGTCACCTCGATATTGTGGGCCTTTTGAGATCCTTGAGAGGATTGGACCAATGAAATACATACTTTCTTCGCCTCCATCAGCGAAATTCCATGATGTTTTCCATGTTTAATTGCTTAAAAGATATGTATAGGATGTTGATCATGTGATTGATTGGTCTATATTGCAGATGGAACTAGAGGGAGAGTTCCAGCTAGAACCATAATGTGTATTGTAGTAGAAACAACTCATGCTCCATAACCGAGCAATAAAGCAAGCTAAAGTGCAGTGGAAACACTTTGGCCCCGATGAAGCTACATGGGAGATGGCTTATCAGAAGTGGGCATTACATCCTTTTTATTTTCTAGTTGAAGCAAATGTGTCTGGTATATATATGTTTGTGTGTGTGTGTGTGCATTATAAATACTACAACGAGGTGTGTTATAAAGCTCCAATAAGAAATATGTTGTAAATACTGCATCGAGATGTTTTATAAAGCTCTAATAAGTAGTGTAATGGTCTTGCTTTAAGCAGCTGGTCATTGTAAATACTGCATCGAGTTGTGTTATAAAGCTCCATAAGTAGTATGTTTTTCAGGTTCAATGGTTGTCTTGTCATAAGAGCCTTAAGAACACCGAGGATAGTGTTCCCCCAAGGGGGAGGGGTTTGTAACAACCCTGGGTTGTTTTTCCATGTAAATGGAAGGACATTATAAAGGAAAAATAAGACCATGGTCATAGGACACGTATTCCAAGCTCAATGGAGGAAAAAAATTAAAGTGAGCATAACTCATGGTTAATTAATGGCTATGGAAGTTGACATTGGCATTGGAAAAGGAAAATGGCAATAAATGGAAATTTAATATAATAAATAAAGTAAAATATGAGAAAAGGAAGATGAAGAGACAAGAATATGCATGCAAGGGAAAATGAAGGAAATTGAAGGAAAAGAAAGGGAAAAGAAAATAAAAAGAGAGGGAGAAAATTCTGTGACTCTCTTAGTAACTTGTAGTTACTCTTGATCACTCTTGGCACTTGGGAGGAGAAGAAGAGAGAGACCACTTGGACACAAGCAAGCAAGAAAGCAAAGGATAAGCAAAGGAAAGCAAGGGAGCACAAAAATAAGATTGGAAGAGCAACTACAATAGGATAATTTTGTAGGTAACAGGTTGCATGTATGATTTCTTTGTTGGGATTTGAATGCATGGTGCATGCATTTGGTTTACATGATTATTTTGTTGTCAATCGCATGAGATTTCTTGGATTGACAGTGTGTTCAGATTTGCCTTGCCATTTCCTGGATAGCGATGGTGTGTTGGGATTCATTGTTGGTTGAGCTTTGTATTGCCAGAAGATTTTGGATCTAGGGGAGGTGGTCTCAGGAAAATCCAAAGGGTTGGGGGTGCAAATGGCTTTCTCCAGGAAGCCCTTGACAAGTGGGCGGAGTTAGGAAAATTCCTTTGGCTATGGTGAAGAAATTCTAAGGCATCCAATCTTTTGTTGGTTTGGTGATCTCTGGACCGGTTTAGGTGACATCACTATGGCTTGAGGGTGGAGGTGGTTTAACCTTTGGAGTCCCTATTTGGTTATATTTGGTTTAACCTATGAGATCCCACATTCATTCTTGGAATATGGCATGGGGGTCACAGAGGGTTTGAGGCATACCCATAACCCCACTTTATGGGGTCTGGGGCAGTGCCTCAGAAAATTTTGGTTTTGGACCCTATGTTAGGATGGGTGGACCCTCCTATGGTTTTGTGCATGATTTTCGTACATGTTTTTGGACGCGATGGTTTTCGTTCCATGGTATTGGATGCTTCAGCATGTATAAATATGTATTATAACATTGAAAGGAACATAATGAAAAATCAAGCTGGTAGTCCTGGTTTTGGGATCCAGGGGAAAATCTCTGTGTATATGTGTTATGCTCTCGCATTGTTTATTTTATGTGTTTTAGAATTCGTATGTAGGTAATTTCTGTACGGGGTTAAAACCTACAAAAACACTAATTCTACTATGTTTTGCAGTGAGGAAAATAGGAGGTTGGAGTGGTCTAGGAGATTATCTAGATCATCAAATCAAAAGTTGGGTGTCATTATTCATCTTAACCAAGCTAAGGTTGAAGTGGGGAGAAAAACAGGTTGAAGAAAATGGTGGTACAAGCCTACTATAGGAGGTCTTGTATTGCTACAAGAGGCCCTGCATTACTACATAAGGAGTTTTGAGAGCCTTTTGAGGGTGGAGATGGTGTTTTAAGGGTAGGAGAAGATAGATGAAGGTAGGAGGTAGTGAATGAAGGTTGGGGAAGCATCCTAGCCAAGATTGGGAGCTCGCAGAGGCATGTCTTTCACCAAGGTGGATGCCCATGGTGTCCTTAATTGCCTAAACAAAATGAATGTGGAAACAAAGTTTTGAGAGAAGTGTGAAGGGTAAAGGGAGAAGATGGAGAAGTCCAAGTGGAGATGAAAAGATGTGCCCACCCTTGCAGATCAATCACCACCCTACAACTAGCCAAATGCATGCATCAATGATCAATAACACAGTGAGATAAACTCTCACGGAAAAGATGAGTTGAATTTGATTAACATATGTTCTATTTCACAACACTAATTTGACCACTAAACTAACTCTTAAGTTGTAGAAATTAATAATGCAAAAGGATAACTAACATCTATCTATTTCCAAGAAATCATAAACAAATGTTTTTGGATTGAGATTGTAAATCCTTTCAATCATTCTTCCCACAATAGAGTTGATAGGGAAGCCTGCAACCACAAGTTTCTATAGATTAACATCTACTGCAACAAAAAAAAGGACATGAAATGATTGGAAACAAGAACAAGAAAAAAAATACTAAAGAGGGACTAAATCCTCTGGGTTGGGCCCAAACCCAAGGGTTTCAACCCTCTAGAACTAACTTAGATGGAGCTCAATAACAAACTTCTCATTAGCAGAAAATAGTAGTCCCATACATCACATGAAAGTTAACAATAACAAGATCAAGCCCTCGGCTCAAAAGCTACGCCTAACTAAATAAAAAATCCGAATCCCATTGAGCCTTTCAGCTGTTTTATTTATACAAAAGGGTAGTTGATGGCAACTCCCTTGAAAATAAGAGTGTTTCCCTCAAATAGCTCGAAAATTGTGGATTCGTTCCTCCTTGAGCTTCACTTGCACTTGGATTTACTCGAATGTCAGTGAATTCGAGCTTGTGAGTGAGGATTTGGTGATCTCAAGTTGAGTTAGAGAGTTAAGGAGGTGGACAAGCCTCCCTATATTCTCTTCTAGTTGTCTCCATCAACCCCCTACATAGTAAATGCCTAAAAAATGCTTATTTTCCCTGCAATTTAATCACTTTAGGCCACATACTATGACAAACACCTTTTACTCATCTTGCTAAGCGTATTATGACTAAAAATACAAATTAATGTGAGAAAAGGATAATTCTAAGGGTTGGAGGATAACATAATGAACCTCAAAATATACCTATTAATGGGACCAATCACCAAGTTGTCACCTCGATATTGTGGGCCTTTTGAGATCCTTGAGAGGATTGGACCAATGAAATACATACTTTCTTCGCCTCCATCAGCGAAATTCCATGATGTTTTCCATGTTTAATTGCTTAAAAGATATGTATAGGATGTTGATCATGTGATTGATTGGTCTATATTGCAGATGGAACTAGAGGGAGAGTTCCAGCTAGAACCATAATGTGTATTGTAGTAGAAACAACTCATGCTCCATAACCGAGCAATAAAGCAAGCTAAAGTGCAGTGGAAACACTTTGGCCCCGATGAAGCTACATGGGAGATGGCTTATCAGAAGTGGGCATTATATCCTTTTTATTTTCTAGTTGAAGCAAATGTGTCTGGTATATATATGTTTGTGTGTGTGTGTGTGTGCACTATAAATACTACAACGAGGTGTGTTATAAAGCTCCAATAAGAAATATGTTGTAAATACTGCATCGAGATGTTTTATAAAGCTCTAATAAGTAGTGTAATGGTCTTGCTTTAAGCAGCTGGTCATTGTAAATACTGCATCGAGTTGTGTTATAAAGCTCCATAAGTAGTATGTTTTTCAGGTTCAATGGTTGTCTTGTCATAAGAGCCTTAAGAACACCGAGGATAGTGTTCCCCCAAGGGGGAGGGGTTTGTAACAACCCTGGGTTGTTTTTCCATGTAAATGGAAGGACATTATAAAGGAAAAATAAGACCATGGTCATAGGACACGTATTCCAAGCTCAATGGAGGAAAAAAATTAAAGTGAGCATAACTCATGGTTAATTAATGGCTATGGAAGTTGACATTGGCATTGGAAAAGGAAAATGGCAATAAATGGAAATTTAATATAATAAATAAAGTAAAATATGAGAAAAGGAAGATGAAGAGACAAGAATATGCATGCAAGGGAAAATGAAGGAAATTGAAGGAAAAGAAAGGGAAAAGAAAATAAAAAGAGAGGGAGAAAATTCTGTGACTCTCTTAGTAACTTGTAGTTACTCTTGATCACTCTTGGCACTTGGGAGGAGAAGAAGAGAGAGACCACTTGGACACAAGCAAGCAAGAAAGCAAAGGATAAGCAAAGGAAAGCAAGGGAGCACAAAAATAAGATTGGAAGAGCAACTACAATAGGATAATTTTGTAGGTAACAGGTTGCATGTATGATTTCTTTGTTGGGATTTGAATGCATGGTGCATGCATTTGGTTTACATGATTATTTTGTTGTCAATCGCATGAGATTTCTTGGATTGACAGTGTGTTCAGATTTGCCTTGCCATTTCCTGGATAGCGATGGTGTGTTGGGATTCATTGTTGGTTGAGCTTTGTATTGCCAGAAGATTTTGGATCTAGGGGAGGTGGTCTCAGGAAAATCCAAAGGGTTGGGGGTGCAAATGGCTTTCTCCAGGAAGCCCTTGACAAGTGGGCGGAGTTAGGAAAATTCCTTTGGCTATGGTGAAGAAATTCTAAGGCATCCAATCTTTTGTTGGTTTGGTGATCTCTGGACCGGTTTAGGTGACATCACTATGGCTTGAGGGTGGAGGTGGTTTAACCTTTGGAGTCCCTATTTGGTTATATTTGGTTTAACCTATGAGATCCCACATTCATTCTTGGAATATGGCATGGGGGTCACAGAGGGTTTGAGGCATACCCATAACCCCACTTTATGGGGTCTGGGGCAGTGCCTCAGAAAATTTTGGTTTTGGACCCTATGTTAGGATGGGTGGACCCTCCTATGGTTTTGTGCATGATTCTTTTTCCGTAACATGTTTTGGACGCTGATGGTTCCATTCGTTCATGGTATTTGGATGCTTCAGCATGTATAAAATATGTATATACATTGAAGGAACATAATGAAAAATCAAGCTGGTAGTCCTGGTTTTGGGATCCAGGGGAAAATCTCTGTGTATATGTGTTATGCTCTCGCATTGTTTATTTTATGTGTTTTAGAATTCGTATGTAGGTAATTTCTGTACGGGGTTAAAACCTACAAAAACACTAATTCTACTATGTTTTGCAGTGAGGAAAATAGGAGGTTGGAGTGGTCTAGGAGATTATCTAGATCATCAAATCAAAAGTTGGGTGTCATTATTCATCTTAACCAAGCTAAGGTTGAAGTGGGGAGAAAAACAGGTTGAAGAAAATGGTGGTACAAGCCTACTATAGGAGGTCTTGTATTGCTACAAGAGGCCCTGCATTACTACATAAGGAGTTTTGAGAGCCTTTTGAGGGTGGAGATGGTGTTTTAAGGGTAGGAGAAGATAGATGAAGGTAGGAGGTAGTGAATGAAGGTTGGGGAAGCATCCTAGCCAAGATTGGGAGCTCGCAGAGGCATGTCTTTCACCAAGGTGGATGCCCATGGTGTCCTTAATTGCCTAAACAAAATGAATGTGGAAACAAAGTTTTGAGAGAAGTGTGAAGGGTAAAGGGAGAAGATGGAGAAGTCCAAGTGGAGATGAAAAGATGTGCCCACCCTTGCAGATCAATCACCACCCTACAACTAGCCAAATGCATGCATCAATGATCAATAACACAGTGAGATAAACTCTCACGGAAAAGATGAGTTGAATTTGATTAACATATGTTCTATTTCACAACACTAATTTGACCACTAAACTAACTCCTAAGTTGTAGAAATTAATAATGCAAAAGGATAACTAACATCTATCTATTTCCAAGAAATCATAAACAAATGTTTTTGGATTGAGATTGTAAATCCTTTCAATCATTCTTCCCACAATAGAGTTGATAGGGAAGCCTGCAACCACAAGTTTCTATAGCTTAACATCTACTGCAACAAAAAAAAGGACATGAAATGATTGGAAACAAGAACAAGAAAAAAAATACTAAAGAGGGACTAAATCCTCTGGGTTGGGCCCAAACCCAAGGGTTTCAACCCTCTAGAACTAACTTAGATGGAGCTCAATAACAAACTTCTCATTAGCAGAAAATAGTAGTCCCATACATCACATGAAAGTTAACAATAACAAGATCAAGCCCTCGGCTCAAAAGCTACGCCTAACTAAATAAAAAATCCGAATCCCATTGAGCCTTTCAGCTGTTTTATTTATACAAAAGGGTAGTTGATGGCAACTCCCTTGAAAATAAGAGTGTTTCCCTCAAATAGCTCGAAAATTGTGGATTCGTTCCTCCTTGAGCTTCACTTGCACTTGGATTTACTCGAATGTCAGTGAATTCGAGCTTGTGAGTGAGGATTTGGTGATCTCAAGTTGAGTTAGAGAGTTAAGGAGGTGGACAAGCCTCCCTATATTCTCTTCTAGTTGTCTCCATCAACCCCCTACATAGTAAATGCCTAAAAAATGCTTATTTTCCCTGCAATTTAATCACTTTAGGCCACATACTATGACAAACACCTTTTACTCATCTTGCTAAGCGTATTATGACTAAAAATACAAATTAATGTGAGAAAAGGATAATTCTAAGGGTTGGAGGATAACATAATGAACCTCAAAATATACCTATTAATGGGACCAATCACCAAGTTGTCACCTCGATATTGTGGGCCTTTTGAGATCCTCGAGAGGATTGGACCAATGAAATACATACTTTTTTCGCCTCCATCAGCGAAATTCCATGATGTTTTCCATGTTTAATTGCTTAAAAGATATGTATAGGATGTTGATCATGTGATTGATTGGTCTATATTGCAGATGGAACTAGAGGGAGAGTTCTAGCTAGAACCATAATGTGTATTGTAGTAGAAACAACTCATGCTCCATAACCGAGCAATAAAGCAAGCTAAAGTGCAGTGGAAACACTTTGGCCCCGATGAAGCTACATGGGAGATGGCTTATCAGAAGTGGGCATTATATCCTTTTTATTTTCTAGTTGAAGCAAATGTGTCTGGTATATATATGTTTGTGTGTGTGTGTGTGTGTGCACTATAAATACTACAACGAGGTGTGTTATAAAGCTCCAATAAGAAATATGTTGTAAATACTGCATCGAGATGTTTTATAAAGCTCTAATAAGTAGTGTAATGGTCTTGCTTTAAGCAGCTGGTCATTGTAAATACTGCATCGAGTTGTGTTATAAAGCTCCATAAGTAGTATGTTTTTCAGGTTCAATGGTTGTCTTGTCATAAGAGCCTTAAGAACACCGAGGATAGTGTTCCCCCAAGGGGGAGGGGTTTGTAACAACCCTGGGTTGTTTTTCCATGTAAATGGAAGGACATTATAAAGGAAAAATAAGACCATGGTCATAGGACACGTATTCCAAGCTCAATGGAGGAAAAAAATTAAAGTGAGCATAACTCATGGTTAATTAATGGCTATGGAAGTTGACATTGGCATTGGAAAAGGAAAATGGCAATAAATGGAAATTTAATATAATAAATAAAGTAAAATATGAGAAAAGGAAGATGAAGAGACAAGAATATGCATGCAAGGGAAAATGAAGGAAATTGAAGGAAAAGAAAGGGAAAAGAAAATAAAAAGAGAGGGAGAAAATTCTGTGACTCTCTTAGTAACTTGTAGTTACTCTTGATCACTCTTGGCACTTGGGAGGAGAAGAAGAGAGAGACCACTTGGACACAAGCAAGCAAGAAAGCAAAGGATAAGCAAAGGAAAGCAAGGGAGCACAAAAATAAGATTGGAAGAGCAACTACAATAGGATAATTTTGTAGGTAACAGGTTGCATGTATGATTTCTTTGTTGGGATTTGAATGCATGGTGCATGCATTTGGTTTACATGATTATTTTGTTGTCAATCGCATGAGATTTCTTGGATTGACAGTGTGTTCAGATTTGCCTTGCCATTTCCTGGATAGCGATGGTGTGTTGGGATTCATTGTTGGTTGAGCTTTGTATTGCCAGAAGATTTTGGATCTAGGGGAGGTGGTCTCAGGAAAATCCAAAGGGTTGGGGGTGCAAATGGCTTTCTCCAGGAAGCCCTTGACAAGTGGGCGGAGTTAGGAAAATTCCTTTGGCTATGGTGAAGAAATTCTAAGGCATCCAATCTTTTGTTGGTTTGGTGATCTCTGGACCGGTTTAGGTGACATCACTATGGCTTGAGGGTGGAGGTGGTTTAACCTTTGGAGTCCCTATTTGGTTATATTTGGTTTAACCTATGAGATCCCACATTCATTCTTGGAATATGGCATGGGGGTCACAGAGGGTTTGAGGCATACCCATAACCCCACTTTATGGGGTCTGGGGCAGTGCCTCAGAAAATTTTGGTTTTGGACCCTATGTTAGGATGGGTGGACCCTCCTATGGTTTTGTGCATGATTTTCGTACATGTTTTTGGACGCGATGGTTTTCGTTCCATGGTATTGGATGCTTCAGCATGTATAAATATGTATTATAACATTGAAAGGAACATAATGAAAAATCAAGCTGGTAGTCCTGGTTTTGGGATCCAGGGGAAAATCTCTGTGTATATGTGTTATGCTCTCGCATTGTTTATTTTATGTGTTTTAGAATTCGTATGTAGGTAATTTCTGTACGGGGTTAAAACCTACAAAAACACTAATTCTACTATGTTTTGCAGTGAGGAAAATAGGAGGTTGGAGTGGTCTAGGAGATTATCTAGATCATCAAATCAAAAGTTGGGTGTCATTATTCATCTTAACCAAGCTAAGGTTGAAGTGGGGAGAAAAACAGGTTGAAGAAAATGGTGGTACAAGCCTACTATAGGAGGTCTTGTATTGCTACAAGAGGCCCTGCATTACTACATAAGGAGTTTTGAGAGCCTTTTGAGGGTGGAGATGGTGTTTTAAGGGTAGGAGAAGATAGATGAAGGTAGGAGGTAGTGAATGAAGGTTGGGGAAGCATCCTAGCCAAGATTGGGAGCTCGCAGAGGCATGTCTTTCACCAAGGTGGATGCCCATGGTGTCCTTAATTGCCTAAACAAAATGAATGTGGAAACAAAGTTTTGAGAGAAGTGTGAAGGGTAAAGGGAGAAGATGGAGAAGTCCAAGTGGAGATGAAAAGATGTGCCCACCCTTGCAGATCAATCACCACCCTACAACTAGCCAAATGCATGCATCAATGATCAATAACACAGTGAGATAAACTCTCACGGAAAAGATGAGTTGAATTTGATTAACATATGTTCTATTTCACAACACTAATTTGACCACTAAACTAACTCCTAAGTTGTAGAAATTAATAATGCAAAAGGATAACTAACATCTATCTATTTCCAAGAAATCATAAACAAATGTTTTTGGATTGAGATTGTAAATCCTTTCAATCATTCTTCCCACAATAGAGTTGATAGGGAAGCCTGCAACCACAAGTTTCTATAGATTAACATCTACTGCAACAAAAAAAAGGACATGAAATGATTGGAAACAAGAACAAGAAAAAAAATACTAAAGAGGGACTAAATCCTCTGGGTTGGGCCCAAAC
Source organism: Pinus taeda (assembly GCA_000404065.3). Classification (NCBI taxonomy): domain Eukaryota; kingdom Viridiplantae; phylum Streptophyta; class Pinopsida; order Pinales; family Pinaceae; genus Pinus; species Pinus taeda. The sequence continues at coordinate 22,107 of APFE031166810.1, read as the reverse complement.
CCAAGGGTTTCAACCCTCTAGAACTAACTTAGATGGAGCTCAATAACAAACTTCTCATTAGCAGAAAATAGTAGTCCCATACATCACATGAAAGTTAACAATAACAAGATCAAGCCCTCGGCTCAAAAGCTACGCCTAACTAAATAAAAAATTCGAATCCCATTGAGCCTTTCAGCTGTTTTATTTATACAAAAGGGTAGTTGATGGCAACTCCCTTGAAAATAAGAGTGTTTCCCTCAAATAGCTCGAAAATTGTGGATTCGTTCCTCCTTGAGCTTCACTTGCACTTGGATTTACTCGAATGTCAGTGAATTCGAGCTTGTGAGTGAGGATTTGGTGATCTCAAGTTGAGTTAGAGAGTTAAGGAGGTGGACAAGCCTCCCTATATTCTCTTCTAGTTGTCTCCATCAACCCCCTACATAGTAAATGCCTAAAAAATGCTTATTTTCCCTGCAATTTAATCACTTTAGGCCACATACTATGACAAACACCTTTTACTCATCTTGCTAAGCGTATTATGACTAAAAATACAAATTAATGTGAGAAAAGGATAATTCTAAGGGTTGGAGGATAACATAATGAACCTCAAAATATACCTATTAATGGGACCAATCACCAAGTTGTCACCTCGATATTGTGGGCCTTTTGAGATCCTTGAGAGGATTGGACCAATGAAATACATACTTTCTTCGCCTCCATCAGCGAAATTCCATGATGTTTTCCATGTTTAATTGCTTAAAAGATATGTATAGGATGTTGATCATGTGATTGATTGGTCTATATTGCAGATGGAACTAGAGGGAGAGTTCCAGCTAGAACCATAATGTGTATTGTAGTAGAAACAACTCATGCTCCATAACCGAGCAATAAAGCAAGCTAAAGTGCAGTGGAAACACTTTGGCCCCGATGAAGCTACATGGGAGATGGCTTATCAGAAGTGGGCATTATATCCTTTTTATTTTCTAGTTGAAGCAAATGTGTCTGGTATATATATGTTTGTGTGTGTGTGTGTGTGCACTATAAATACTACAACGAGGTGTGTTATAAAGCTCCAATAAGAAATATGTTGTAAATACTGCATCGAGATGTTTTATAAAGCTCTAATAAGTAGTGTAATGGTCTTGCTTTAAGCAGCTGGTCATTGTAAATACTGCATCGAGTTGTGTTATAAAGCTCCATAAGTAGTATGTTTTTCAGGTTCAATGGTTGTCTTGTCATAAGAGCCTTAAGAACACCGAGGATAGTGTTCCCCCAAGGGGGAGGGGTTTGTAACAACCCTGGGTTGTTTTTCCATGTAAATGGAAGGACATTATAAAGGAAAAATAAGACCATGGTCATAGGACACGTATTCCAAGCTCAATGGAGGAAAAAAATTAAAGTGAGCATAACTCATGGTTAATTAATGGCTATGGAAGTTGACATTGGCATTGGAAAAGGAAAATGGCAATAAATGGAAATTTAATATAATAAATAAAGTAAAATATGAGAAAAGGAAGATGAAGAGACAAGAATATGCATGCAAGGGAAAATGAAGGAAATTGAAGGAAAAGAAAGGGAAAAGAAAATAAAAAGAGAGGGAGAAAATTCTGTGACTCTCTTAGTAACTTGTAGTTACTCTTGATCACTCTTGGCACTTGGGAGGAGAAGAAGAGAGAGACCACTTGGACACAAGCAAGCAAGAAAGCAAAGGATAAGCAAAGGAAAGCAAGGGAGCACAAAAATAAGATTGGAAGAGCAACTACAATAGGATAATTTTGTAGGTAACAGGTTGCATGTATGATTTCTTTGTTGGGATTTGAATGCATGGTGCATGCATTTGGTTTACATGATTATTTTGTTGTCAATCGCATGAGATTTCTTGGATTGACAGTGTGTTCAGATTTGCCTTGCCATTTCCTGGATAGCGATGGTGTGTTGGGATTCATTGTTGGTTGAGCTTTGTATTGCCAGAAGATTTTGGATCTAGGGGAGGTGGTCTCAGGAAAATCCAAAGGGTTGGGGGTGCAAATGGCTTTCTCCAGGAAGCCCTTGACAAGTGGGCGGAGTTAGGAAAATTCCTTTGGCTATGGTGAAGAAATTCTAAGGCATCCAATCTTTTGTTGGTTTGGTGATCTCTGGACCGGTTTAGGTGACATCACTATGGCTTGAGGGTGGAGGTGGTTTAACCTTTGGAGTCCCTATTTGGTTATATTTGGTTTAACCTATGAGATCCCACATTCATTCTTGGAATATGGCATGGGGGTCACAGAGGGTTTGAGGCATACCCATAACCCCACTTTATGGGGTCTGGGGCAGTGCCTCAGAAAATTTTGGTTTTGGACCCTATGTTAGGATGGGTGGACCCTCCTATGGTTTTGTGCATGATTTTCGTACATGTTTTTGGACGCGATGGTTTTCGTTCCATGGTATTGGATGCTTCAGCATGTATAAATATGTATTATAAAACAGTGAAAGGAACATAATGAAAAATCAAGCTGGTAGTCCTGGTTTTGGGATCCAGGGGAAAATCTCTGTGTATATGTGTTATGCTCTCGCATTGTTTATTTTATGTGTTTTAGAATTCGTATGTAGGTAATTTCTGTACGGGGTTAAAACCTACAAAAACACTAATTCTACTATGTTTTGCAGTGAGGAAAATAGGAGGTTGGAGTGGTCTAGGAGATTATCTAGATCATCAAATCAAAAGTTGGGTGTCATTATTCATCTTAACCAAGCTAAGGTTGAAGTGGGGAGAAAAACAGGTTGAAGAAAATGGTGGTACAAGCCTACTATAGGAGGTCTTGTATTGCTACAAGAGGCCCTGCATTACTACATAAGGAGTTTTGAGAGCCTTTTGAGGGTGGAGATGGTGTTTTAAGGGTAGGAGAAGATAGATGAAGGTAGGAGGTAGTGAATGAAGGTTGGGGAAGCATCCTAGCCAAGATTGGGAGCTCGCAGAGGCATGTCTTTCACCAAGGTGGATGCCCATGGTGTCCTTAATTGCCTAAACAAAATGAATGTGGAAACAAAGTTTTGAGAGAAGTGTGAAGGGTAAAGGGAGAAGATGGAGAAGTCCAAGTGGAGATGAAAAGATGTGCCCACCCTTGCAGATCAATCACCACCCTACAACTAGCCAAATGCATGCATCAATGATCAATAACACAGTGAGATAAACTCTCACGGAAAAGATGAGTTGAATTTGATTAACATATGTTCTATTTCACAACACTAATTTGACCACTAAACTAACTCTTAAGTTGTAGAAATTAATAATGCAAAAGGATAACTAACATCTATCTATTTCCAAGAAATCATAAACAAATGTTTTTGGATTGAGATTGTAAATCCTTTCAATCATTCTTCCCACAATAGAGTTGATAGGGAAGCCTGCAACCACAAGTTTCTATAGATTAACATCTACTGCAACAAAAAAAAGGACATGAAATGATTGGAAACAAGAACAAGAAAAAAAATACTAAAGAGGGACTAAATCCTCTGGGTTGGGCCCAAACCCAAGGGTTTCAACCCTCTAGAACTAACTTAGATGGAGCTCAATAACAAACTTCTCATTAGCAGAAAATAGTAGTCCCATACATCACATGAAAGTTAACAATAACAAGATCAAGCCCTCGGCTCAAAAGCTACGCCTAACTAAATAAAAAATTCGAATCCCATTGAGCCTTTCAGCTGTTTTATTTATACAAAAGGGTAGTTGATGGCAACTCCCTTGAAAATAAGAGTGTTTCCCTCAAATAGCTCGAAAATTGTGGATTCGTTCCTCCTTGAGCTTCACTTGCACTTGGATTTACTCGAATGTCAGTGAATTCGAGCTTGTGAGTGAGGATTTGGTGATCTCAAGTTGAGTTAGAGAGTTAAGGAGGTGGACAAGCCTCCCTATATTCTCTTCTAGTTGTCTCCATCAACCCCCTACATAGTAAATGCCTAAAAAATGCTTATTTTCCCTGCAATTTAATCACTTTAGGCCACATACTATGACAAACACCTTTTACTCATCTTGCTAAGCGTATTATGACTAAAAATACAAATTAATGTGAGAAAAGGATAATTCTAAGGGTTGGAGGATAACATAATGAACCTCAAAATATACCTATTAATGGGACCAATCACCAAGTTGTCACCTCGATATTGTGGGCCTTTTGAGATCCTTGAGAGGATTGGACCAATGAAATACATACTTTCTTCGCCTCCATCAGCGAAATTCCATGATGTTTTCCATGTTTAATTGCTTAAAAGATATGTATAGGATGTTGATCATGTGATTGATTGGTCTATATTGCAGATGGAACTAGAGGGAGAGTTCCAGCTAGAACCATAATGTGTATTGTAGTAGAAACAACTCATGCTCCATAACCGAGCAATAAAGCAAGCTAAAGTGCAGTGGAAACACTTTGGCCCCGATGAAGCTACATGGGAGATGGCTTATCAGAAGTGGGCATTATATCCTTTTTATTTTCTAGTTGAAGCAAATGTGTCTGGTATATATATGTTTGTGTGTGTGTGTGTGTGCACTATAAATACTACAACGAGGTGTGTTATAAAGCTCCAATAAGAAATATGTTGTAAATACTGCATCGAGATGTTTTATAAAGCTCTAATAAGTAGTGTAATGGTCTTGCTTTAAGCAGCTGGTCATTGTAAATACTGCATCGAGTTGTGTTATAAAGCTCCATAAGTAGTATGTTTTTCAGGTTCAATGGTTGTCTTGTCATAAGAGCCTTAAGAACACCGAGGATAGTGTTCCCCCAAGGGGGAGGGGTTTGTAACAACCCTGGGTTGTTTTTCCATGTAAATGGAAGGACATTATAAAGGAAAAATAAGACCATGGTCATAGGACACGTATTCCAAGCTCAATGGAGGAAAAAAATTAAAGTGAGCATAACTCATGGTTAATTAATGGCTATGGAAGTTGACATTGGCATTGGAAAAGGAAAATGGCAATAAATGGAAATTTAATATAATAAATAAAGTAAAATATGAGAAAAGGAAGATGAAGAGACAAGAATATGCATGCAAGGGAAAATGAAGGAAATTGAAGGAAAAGAAAGGGAAAAGAAAATAAAAAGAGAGGGAGAAAATTCTGTGACTCTCTTAGTAACTTGTAGTTACTCTTGATCACTCTTGGCACTTGGGAGGAGAAGAAGAGAGAGACCACTTGGACACAAGCAAGCAAGAAAGCAAAGGATAAGCAAAGGAAAGCAAGGGAGCACAAAAATAAGATTGGAAGAGCAACTACAATAGGATAATTTTGTAGGTAACAGGTTGCATGTATGATTTCTTTGTTGGGATTTGAATGCATGGTGCATGCATTTGGTTTACATGATTATTTTGTTGTCAATCGCATGAGATTTCTTGGATTGACAGTGTGTTCAGATTTGCCTTGCCATTTCCTGGATAGCGATGGTGTGTTGGGATTCATTGTTGGTTGAGCTTTGTATTGCCAGAAGATTTTGGATCTAGGGGAGGTGGTCTCAGGAAAATCCAAAGGGTTGGGGGTGCAAATGGCTTTCTCCAGGAAGCCCTTGACAAGTGGGCGGAGTTAGGAAAATTCCTTTGGCTATGGTGAAGAAATTCTAAGGCATCCAATCTTTTGTTGGTTTGGTGATCTCTGGACCGGTTTAGGTGACATCACTATGGCTTGAGGGTGGAGGTGGTTTAACCTTTGGAGTCCCTATTTGGTTATATTTGGTTTAACCTATGAGATCCCACATTCATTCTTGGAATATGGCATGGGGGTCACAGAGGGTTTGAGGCATACCCATAACCCCACTTTATGGGGTCTGGGGCAGTGCCTCAGAAAATTTTGGTTTTGGACCCTATGTTAGGATGGGTGGACCCTCCTATGGTTTTGTGCATGATTTTCGTACATGTTTTTGGACGCGATGGTTTTCGTTCCATGGTATTGGATGCTTCAGCATGTATAAATATGTATATAACATTGAAAGGAACATAATGAAAAATCAAGCTGGTAGTCCTGGTTTTGGGATCCAGGGGAAAATCTCTGTGTATATGTGTTATGCTCTCGCATTGTTTATTTTATGTGTTTTAGAATTCGTATGTAGGTAATTTCTGTACGGGGTTAAAACCTACAAAAACACTAATTCTACTATGTTTTGCAGTGAGGAAAATAGGAGGTTGGAGTGGTCTAGGAGATTATCTAGATCATCAAATCAAAAGTTGGGTGTCATTATTCATCTTAACCAAGCTAAGGTTGAAGTGGGGAGAAAAACAGGTTGAAGAAAATGGTGGTACAAGCCTACTATAGGAGGTCTTGTATTGCTACAAGAGGCCCTGCATTACTACATAAGGAGTTTTGAGAGCCTTTTGAGGGTGGAGATGGTGTTTTAAGGGTAGGAGAAGATAGATGAAGGTAGGAGGTAGTGAATGAAGGTTGGGGAAGCATCCTAGCCAAGATTGGGAGCTCGCAGAGGCATGTCTTTCACCAAGGTGGATGCCCATGGTGTCCTTAATTGCCTAAACAAAATGAATGTGGAAACAAAGTTTTGAGAGAAGTGTGAAGGGTAAAGGGAGAAGATGGAGAAGTCCAAGTGGAGATGAAAAGATGTGCCCACCCTTGCAGATCAATCACCACCCTACAACTAGCCAAATGCATGCATCAATGATCAATAACACAGTGAGATAAACTCTCACGGAAAAGATGAGTTGAATTTGATTAACATATGTTCTATTTCACAACACTAATTTGACCACTAAACTAACTCCTAAGTTGTAGAAATTAATAATGCAAAAGGATAACTAACATCTATCTATTTCCAAGAAATCATAAACAAATGTTTTTGGATTGAGATTGTAAATCCTTTCAATCATTCTTCCCACAATAGAGTTGATAGGGAAGCCTGCAACCACAAGTTTCTATAGCTTAACATCTACTGCAACAAAAAAAAGGACATGAAATGATTGGAAACAAGAACAAGAAAAAAAATACTAAAGAGGGACTAAATCCTCTGGGTTGGGCCCAAACCCAAGGGTTTCAACCCTCTAGAACTAACTTAGATGGAGCTCAATAACAAACTTCTCATTAGCAGAAAATAGTAGTCCCATACATCACATGAAAGTTAACAATAACAAGATCAAGCCCTCGGCTCAAAAGCTACGCCTAACTAAATAAAAAATTCGAATCCCATTGAGCCTTTCAGCTGTTTTATTTATACAAAAGGGTAGTTGATGGCAACTCCCTTGAAAATAAGAGTGTTTCCCTCAAATAGCTCGAAAATTGTGGATTCGTTCCTCCTTGAGCTTCACTTGCACTTGGATTTACTCGAATGTCAGTGAATTCGAGCTTGTGAGTGAGGATTTGGTGATCTCAAGTTGAGTTAGAGAGTTAAGGAGGTGGACAAGCCTCCCTATATTCTCTTCTAGTTGTCTCCATCAACCCCCTACATAGTAAATGCCTAAAAAATGCTTATTTTCCCTGCAATTTAATCACTTTAGGCCACATACTATGACAAACACCTTTTACTCATCTTGCTAAGCGTATTATGACTAAAAATACAAATTAATGTGAGAAAAGGATAATTCTAAGGGTTGGAGGATAACATAATGAACCTCAAAATATACCTATTAATGGGACCAATCACCAAGTTGTCACCTCGATATTGTGGGCCTTTTGAGATCCTTGAGAGGATTGGACCAATGAAATACATACTTTCTTCGCCTCCATCAGCGAAATTCCATGATGTTTTCCATGTTTAATTGCTTAAAAGATATGTATAGGATGTTGATCATGTGATTGATTGGTCTATATTGCAGATGGAACTAGAGGGAGAGTTCCAGCTAGAACCATAATGTGTATTGTAGTAGAAACAACTCATGCTCCATAACCGAGCAATAAAGCAAGCTAAAGTGCAGTGGAAACACTTTGGCCCCGATGAAGCTACATGGGAGATGGCTTATCAGAAGTGGGCATTATATCCTTTTTATTTTCTAGTTGAAGCAAATGTGTCTGGTATATATATGTTTGTGTGTGTGTGTGTGTGTGCATTATAAATACTACAACGAGGTGTGTTATAAAGCTCCAATAAGAAATATGTTGTAAATACTGCATCGAGATGTTTTATAAAGCTCTAATAAGTAGTGTAATGGTCTTGCTTTAAGCAGCTGGTCATTGTAAATACTGCATCGAGTTGTGTTATAAAGCTCCATAAGTAGTATGTTTTTCAGGTTCAATGGTTGTCTTGTCATAAGAGCCTTAAGAACACCGAGGATAGTGTTCCCCCAAGGGGGAGGGGTTTGTAACAACCCTGGGTTGTTTTTCCATGTAAATGGAAGGACATTATAAAGGAAAAATAAGACCATGGTCATAGGACACGTATTCCAAGCTCAATGGAGGAAAAAAATTAAAGTGAGCATAACTCATGGTTAATTAATGGCTATGGAAGTTGACATTGGCATTGGAAAAGGAAAATGGCAATAAATGGAAATTTAATATAATAAATAAAGTAAAATATGAGAAAAGGAAGATGAAGAGACAAGAATATGCATGCAAGGGAAAATGAAGGAAATTGAAGGAAAAGAAAGGGAAAAGAAAATAAAAAGAGAGGGAGAAAATTCTGTGACTCTCTTAGTAACTTGTAGTTACTCTTGATCACTCTTGGCACTTGGGAGGAGAAGAAGAGAGAGACCACTTGGACACAAGCAAGCAAGAAAGCAAAGGATAAGCAAAGGAAAGCAAGGGAGCACAAAAATAAGATTGGAAGAGCAACTACAATAGGATAATTTTGTAGGTAACAGGTTGCATGTATGATTTCTTTGTTGGGATTTGAATGCATGGTGCATGCATTTGGTTTACATGATTATTTTGTTGTCAATCGCATGAGATTTCTTGGATTGACAGTGTGTTCAGATTTGCCTTGCCATTTCCTGGATAGCGATGGTGTGTTGGGATTCATTGTTGGTTGAGCTTTGTATTGCCAGAAGATTTTGGATCTAGGGGAGGTGGTCTCAGGAAAATCCAAAGGGTTGGGGGTGCAAATGGCTTTCTCCAGGAAGCCCTTGACAAGTGGGCGGAGTTAGGAAAATTCCTTTGGCTATGGTGAAGAAATTCTAAGGCATCCAATCTTTTGTTGGTTTGGTGATCTCTGGACCGGTTTAGGTGACATCACTATGGCTTGAGGGTGGAGGTGGTTTAACCTTTGGAGTCCCTATTTGGTTATATTTGGTTTAACCTATGAGATCCCACATTCATGCTTGGAATATGGCATGGGGGTGATTCATTGAAAAAAATATTTGGTTCAGCTCAATTTATGGTCAAGTGGTATGTGGAAGTCCCTAACTTGGTTGAAATTTGCATATATTATTATGTGTTGATTCTTACTGAGATTAATGAGCACAAGTTCTGATTTTAGGTATGATTTTATGACTAGTTTTTCATGGTTCATTTATGGTTAAATGTTTCTTACATGCATGGTAAATATCTCAATATATGATGTGCTCTTATTATGGATCCATTTCATGGTTTGATGGGCTCTTGGTTATCTTATATGAATGCATAAGCTAATGTGTGTTGTTGTAGCTAGTAATAGAGAGAAACAAGCTTTCTTGATGGTTCTTTAATGAACTTATTGAATAAGTGAGAAAATATGTATTTATGAGCTATAGGTACTTTGCCTACAAAGTGTTTACATAAATGGATATTGGGTATTTTGTAAGTTTGAGTATGATTAGAGCTTGTAAATTGATTCTAGAGGTTCATTTAGCTTAATGACAAAGTTTTGGAAAGCCCTGAGCAGATTCGGGCAGTGGCATGAAGATTAGCCTAAATATATGGAACATGGCTTTTGGCTGCATCCACAAAACTAGGGAATTTTAGTTGTAGCCACATGGAAGGTGCTTTGCGTGTGTAGTTGGAGTATTTTGTATTTTGATCACATGCATAACTTGGCATGCATGCGATTGGGTTGAAAGTCAAGTAAAAAGAAAGTTCCAACTCAAGGAAGGATCACTAGTGGGTGTTGTCTGACCTTTGGGTGATCAAGTGTCCCTAGGAGGTTTCAGTAAAGTTTCAAGACATTAGGCCCCACTTCCATAACTGGATCTTGGTTGTTGGATAATGCATAGTAACTCTCTGCTTATGTTTACCCTAGAGAGCTTGTAAAAGCAGTGGGGTGGGGTGGTACAACTACAATCTTGGTGCCCTCCAAATCTTTGACCAAAGTTATCCCAAGCCAAAGACCATACATTTCACCTTGATTATTGGACCTCTAATCTAGACCCTAAAACTACTTTACTCGTTTTCCATCGAGATTAAGAATAACCCCTCCCCTCATACCACCCATAATCATCTTATTAAATTAGACAACTTAATTACTAAACAACTATCTTAATTAATTTGTTTAATTTAATAAAATGATTTGGAGTGATGAGAAAAAGAAAAAAAAAATTTATATATATATATATTATATTTTAAATTTATTTCACAAATAAATTAATAAATATACAGTTATATAGATTCACTTCACAAATAAATTAATAAATATACAGTTATATAAATTCACTTCATAATTACCTCATCATTATTACTATAAATTTAACTCTTCATATTAATATAGAAGCCCGCGCAACAACTTGTCCATTCATAAAATCACTTATCCTAACCCTAATATGTTAAAAAGGCCCACTAAACATCTTACCAATTCAAAAGATGGCTCATGGAATCCTCATAAGTCCATAATACTAAACATCTTACCAATTCAAAGTATCACTAATCAAATCCTTGTAAGTCCATAGTACCATTACACTTTTGTTATATATACAAAATGCTTTAGGGGACTATGAAGATATTTCACACTAAAATACCCTTTGAAGATATATCAAAATTTAGGTATTTCTTTTTCATATTTTAATTATAAAATATTATGGCAATAGTTTCAAATGAAAGTGGGATTTTTAAAATATCTTTATACTAAATATTAAAAAATAATAATATATTATTATATTTCTAATAAAAATAATAATTTATATTATTTTATATATCATGATTGGAGTGGATTTAATGATTAATAAAAAAATTTAATTAAAAAATTAAAATTCTACTGTATAAATATGTATATCTCTATAAATTTTAATAATTATATAAAATATAAATATTATAAAATAAAATTATTTAATATTTTTTTATTAATTTTACCTAAATAATAAAAATATTAAAATATTAATCTTAATTTTATTTAAGGTTAGAAAAACCCATTCAATATCGTACTAATTCATAATAGAATCACCCCATTCAACATCTTACTAATTCATATAGTCACTGCATAGGATGAAAGTCCATGATACCAATTGTTGGTGAGGACCATGAAGAGATTGGGAATGAATTCTCCATGACATTATATCAAATGTTAGATACTGTTTATTTTAATTATAAAATATTATGTCAATAGCTTTTAGATGAAAGTGGGTTTTTAAAATATTTATATCAAATTTTAGGTTTTGTTTATTTTAATTATAGAATATTATGTCATGGCTTATTTTAATTGTAGAATATTATGTCAATAGCTTTGAGATGAAAGTGGGTTTTAAAATATTTATTTGAGTGGATTAAATGATCAAATACTTGTTATAATAAAAAATATTGATTTCAATCTTTTAGTTGAAACTGGGTTTTTAAAATATTTATTTGAGTGGATTTAATCATCAGATACTATTATAATAAAAAATATTAAGTTTAATCTAAAATAATAACTGTATCTTTTATAAATTTTAATAATTAAATATTTACAAAATTAAATTATTTAATTTTTATTTTTATTTTTATTGAGAAGTGGTGCACAGGGTGCACAGCGACACTCTTCTGCCCGCCAACGCTCGTTCGTCCTACGAGCAACGGTGGGAGGAGACGCGGAGGCCGGACGCCGCAAAACTCCGGCGACTGGAGCAACAGATAGAGAAAAGATTGAATGAGTCGATGGTAAGTTTTTATAGTGCGTAAGATTTTATTTACTTTTGGTTGGAGGATAAAATTTTAATTTTTTTAGTTTAACATATTGGAAAAATTTTAATTATCTTTTAATAATTTGTACACCTTCATAAGTGAGAACAAAAACAAAACCATTTTGCGCTGAAATAATTATCAATAACATGGCAAGAAAGATTAAAACAAAAAATTTATTATTTTTTGGACATTAGTTAGGTGAGAACATGCTATATCATATATATATATTTATTTATTTATTTATTTACAATTTTAACCAACCATCAATACAATTTGAAACAATAAAATTAATCGTTTATATTATTTTAATTATAAATATAATTTAATTTTTAATGACTATAAATGTACTTTTAATTTTATTTATAAATACTATGTTAATTATGAATGTAAATTTAATAATAAAATTAATTATAAATATTAATTTTAATGTAATATTTTTAGTAATTGAATTATGTAGTTTCCATTTATATATATATATATATAAATTTTTTAAACTATTTTCGTAAAGGTGTAATATGGTATTTCCAACAAATTTTTTGGTTAGATTTCTTAGATATGATGAGCCATGTTAAAATTCCGATTTAATGGGATTTAGATAAATATCAAAGAGATGTTGAATTTTGTACTCATACATTATTTTTCATATGTTTTTTGATGTCTACTAAGATGGATATGGTCAATCAGACTTAAAGAAGCGATTAATTGAGATTATTTAAAATTTTATTTATGTGATAAAAAATGAGGGAAAGGAGCATTATTGTAGTTTTGTTAATTGAACAAGTCAAGGAGGTTGGTTGTGGGGCAAATTTTGGAAATGAGAAAAGATGTGAGTAAGGGCTTGACAATCCAAGAGAAAGTGATTTTCATCTTCGACTTTCTTAGTATCACAGAAGAGGCATATTATTTTGTCCCAAGGTATTTTGGTATTAGACCAGTGTCACTCCAGAGTTCATGAGAATTAGTTCTAATCCTTGCAATATTCATTCTCTTCTTAGTGGCATCTCTATATTTTCTTCTACAATATTTCTTTTTTCCCAAGAGAAATCTTAATTTCCATCACATATGTACTTGTGCATGCCAAAAAGCTGTTTTGTGAGAAAAAGGTGAGTCATCAAAAAGTAAAAATCGGGCTTATAAGTCCATACCATGTCCCACCATATAATACATCCAAAGTTAAATACGGATCATAAAAAATAGATACAAATAGTCAAGTTATTCACGAGATAAATACTCAGAACCATGAGGCAATACCAAAAAACTGAAAGTTTTCAAGAAATTTAGTCATTTCACTACACCTCTTTCAAGAAAGTTCTATGATAGTACTCTAGTTAGGTTTCCACTAACTATTCCTAAATATTCCAACTCCTCATAGCCTATTCTACACCAACCTTGGAAAGGCATCTGCAATATTGTTCCTTTCCATGTAGATGTGACAACATGTAATTTGATCAAAAGAAAACTTTAACCTAAAAAATTCATCAAAAATCGGAAGCATTGTGTGAGTGTGGCACCTGTTAATATTGTTGAACCATTTAATAACAACCAAAGAGTCTAAAAATTATGAAGCCTTCTGCATCCTTTTTTAAAAGTGAACAATGATAATAACTTCAAACTAAGAAGCTCTACATAATTAATTGATCCCCTTCCCAACCCACTTGGAATATTAAATGAGTGATTTTTAGACAAGTATAAAATTGTTCCACTACCAAACACACCCCTATCAAGGGACACCCCATCAAAATAACCTAACCAAATAGAACTATCCACTCTTCAATAATAATGTTTTGGGGTTTATTTGATACAATATCATTGAGAATTAATTCATATATGGCAATGGTTTGGACAACCACTTTGTCAAAGAAGAGAGACTAGGATTGAAAACCGACATTATTTCTATCTAGCCAAATGCCCCAACAAAAAATTGGAGGGAGGTTTCTATATTTTTTTGGGACTGCATTTTCCCACCATGATTTCTAGGCATATTTGCATGAAGGATCCTACCATCTGAGATTTAAATATAAATTCATGCTTACTCTGTTCCATACTATAGAGGAATAAAGACATTCAAATAAGAAATAAAAAATTATCTCCTTTGTGTTTTTACATAGAGCACACCAACTTGGCCCCATGAAACATCTTTTGTATAAATTGTCCCCTATGGGGGCCTTATTTTCAAGAATGCACAATAGGAACAACTTTGCTTTGGTAGGGCATCACAACTTCCAAAATTTTCTTCACCACCACCCCACATTCTTCGTCTCTCTATAAAAAATGATGTGCAGGTAACCCATCTTTGGAGAGATCCCTAAACGAAGCATGAACCAACCATAAAGAATCTACATTCTTATTGCTTCTAACATGTGAGATATTGAGAGTGTTTATATAATCCCAACAATGGGATGTAAAAGCATTAGGTAGAGTTAATTATGTAGCACTAGCCCATCATTGAGCCCATAAATATGTGCTTTCCGGATCTACCACTTGACTCAAGGTATACTTTTCATTGTCATTCAGAAATTCCACTAAGGTCAAAGGCAACCAATAATTTGCATTGCATCCAAGCCATGGATCCACTCCAATTCTAAATCTTTCACCATATTCATCCCTCTGAGCTAGATCACTCTCAATCACATTGAAAGATGCCAAAATTGTGTTCCAGACCACTCAAACATTAGACCTAGATTTATTTAGGAGTATGACCCATTTTTTAATAGATAAGGGATATATATATTTCTTATTTACCACTTCAATCCCTTATACTTATAGAATCTAGTAGCCTCCATCTAGGAGATAAAATTCCTCAGGTAGGGCAAGGCTTCTAACAGTTGTTGAAACAATGCAAACCAGAATGCTAGTTACCAAAAACTACTATATAACAAAATAGGTTGAGGTCATTAAATTCAAGGTCAAAAACAATGTGAACGAAGTTAAAAGAGTCAGGAAGTACGCCAAAGGAAGCCACCCACACTATCAAGACTTGTGAATGTTCTACAACTAAAGATAGGGTAATGATTGTTACAGTAGAAAACAACAACTCTGGAAGAAACCACAATATTCAATGAGAATTATTATTTGAACATTTAGCATTGTCATTTAATTTTCCATAATGCTTTCCCTATGAGCACCAAGTCGTCTAGACTCCATCAACTTGACTAGGGCACGAACAATCCTTGACCACCACAACTACATTGTATGTCATGAGTAGGCACATTTGAGAAAAAAAACAGATAGACAATTCCCCAAAATTACATGGAATTTGTCATGCATGGGCCTCTCAACATTAGAAGACCCTAGAAGAAATCCCACCCGTAGTGAGGGAAGGGCAGTAATACAACATAAAAGTCACAAATGGTAAGCTCTACAGTTGGAACCGAAACAAAGTATAACTTTCCATGTCCATAAATTATGAAAGGAATAGTTGTATGCTTAGTACATGAAGAGAATTGGCAATGTCAACCCCTTAAATTATTTGTAAGATGATGAGGTAACAAAGTCGCCCCTAATCTCTTGCATTCTCTAGTTAAAGACCCTATTTGTTTTCATTATTATTAATAAAAACTTTTCCAATTAATATGAAATCCCAATCACCCACTTACACAATCATATAATCACTTATCTTAACTTCACAACAACTAATAAAATAAAAACTTTTCAAATTAATAGGAAATCCTAATCACCCACTTACACAATCATATAATCACTTATCCTAACTTCACAACAACTAATAAAATAAAAACTTTTCAAATTAATATGAAATCCTAATCACCCACTTACACAATCATATAATCACTTATCCTAACTTCCATAAGTTGTTGTGGGATATGAAGAGATTTGACCATAAATACTCTTTGAAAATATATAAGATTCTAGATATCTCTATTTTATATTTTAATTATTAAAATATTTATGGCAATAGCTTTCGAAGAAAGTGGATTTTAAAGTATCTAATGTAGTAAAAATTAAAATATAAAAAAATATTAATATATTATTATATTTTAATATAAATTTATATTTTATAAATATAATAATTTGAAGGTTTAATGATTACAATGCATTAAATAGCCCTTAGTTTATTGAGTGGCCACACATCGAACCCTTTGCCAGGCGATTCTTACGAACGAGGAGATGACGCCTCGCTACGTTGAGCTTTGCTTCTTCTTGATCACTCTCGGGATGCTTTTGCTTCTCGACTCTGCGCTGTCCTCTGACAGCGGCCACGGCTGCACGAAAACCAAGCCCTTCCACCAGCTCGACGAAGTCTCCTCCACTGTCGGAGTTGAACACAAAAGAGAGTCGAAGGCGAGAGGGAATGCGTGGAGGTTGGAAGTGGTGCACAAGGACACTCGGCTGCCCGCCAACGCTCGCCCATCGTACGAGCGACGGTGGGAGGAGACGCGGAAGCGGGATGCCGCAAGAATTCGGGGACTGGAGCAGCAGATAGAGAGGAGATTGAACAAGTCGGCCGGAAGCTATGCAAAGGTGGCGGAAGATTTAGGGGCCGGTGTCGTGTCGGGACTGGCGGGGGGGAGCGGCGAGTACTTCACGCGCATAGGCGTGGGAACGCCGGCAAGGGAGCAATATATGGTGATCGACACAGGCAGCGACGTGACGTGGATTCAGTGCATGCCATGCCGCAAGTGTTACCGGCAAATGGATCCCATTTTCAACCCCTACTCCTCCGCTTCTTTCTCCGCTTTAAGCTGCAACTCCGACGCGTGCAGTCAGCTTGACGTCCACGGCTGCTCTCGTGGCGGCGGCTGTGCCTATAGAGTCGACTACGGCGACGGCTCCTACACCACTGGTGTCATGGCCACTGAGACGCTGACATTCGACGACAGCTATGTCCGTGACGTGGCCATCGGCTGCGGCCGCTACAACACTGGCCTCTTCGTAGGGGCAGCGGGGCTTCTGGGCCTCGGGGCCGGGCCGCTATCCCTCCCATCGCAACTCGGGGAACAGTTGGACGGCGTATTTTCGTACTGCCTCGTTGACAGGTATTCCGAGTCATCCGGCACGCTCGAATTCGGGGCGCAATCCGTTCCCGTGGATTCCTTCTTCACGCCCATGGCAAAAAACTCCCTTCTTCCTACCTTCTATTATCTCTCCCTCACCGGCATCAGCATCGGCTGCACTTTCCTCAACTCCATCCCGGACGACGTCTTCTCCATCGACGACACGTCGGGCCGTGGGGGTGTCATCCTCGACTCCGGCACTACCCTCACCTACGTCCAGACGGCTGCCTACGTAGCAATGAGGGACGCTTTCATTGCAGGTACCCAACATCTTCCCAGAGCCGAGGGGACCTCCCTCTTCGACACCTGCTACGATCTGTCGGACCAACATTCCGTCATGGTTCCCGGAGTGGACTTCCACTTCTCCAACGGGAAGACCTTATCTCTCCCGGCTAACAATTATGTGGTTCCAGTGGATACCATGGGTACTCATTGCTTTGCCTTTGTGCCCACCGACTCTGCTCTCTCTGTCATGGGAAATCCTAGTCACCCACTTACACATTATTAGAATCACTTATCCTAATCTCCATAGGTTGTTGTGGAATATCAAGAGATTTAACACATTCATAGAATCACTTATCCTAGCATCCATAGGTTGTTGTGGGAAAGGAAGAGATTTAACCATAAATGCTCTTTGAAAATATATAATATTCTAGATTTTTTTTATATTTGAAGTATAAAATATTATGGCAATAGCTTTCGGAAGAAAGTGGATTTTTAAAATATCTAAATGCTCTTTGAAAATATATAATATTCTAAATTTTTTTTATATTTCTAAGTATAAAATATTATGGCAATAGCTTTCTGAAAAAAAGTGGATTTTTTAAAATATCTAATAATTTCTGTAGTTTGAAAATTAAATAATTAAAAAAATAATATAATTATTATATTTTAATATAAATTTATATTTTATAAATATAATATTTGAATGGGTTTAATAATTACAATGCATTAAATAGCTCTTAGTTTATTCAGTCGCCACACATATAACCCTCTGCCAGACGATCCTTAGGAACGAGGAGGAGATGACACCTCGCTACGTTGAGCTTTGCTTCTTCTTGATCACTCTCGCGATGCTTTTGTTTCTCCAGTCTGCGCTCTCCTATGAGCGCACCTGCGGGAAAGAAAAGCCCGTCTACAGCAACAGAGTCAACAGAGTTGAACACAAAAGAGCGTGGAAGGCGAGAGGGAGTGCGTGGATGTTGGAAGTGGTGCACAGGGACACTCTGCTGCCCGCCAACGCTCGCCCATCGTTAGAGCGACGGTGGGAGGAGACGCGCAAGCGGGATGCCGCAAGAATTCGGGGACTGGAGCAGCAGATAGAGAGGAGATTGAACAAGTCGGCGGGAAGCTATGCAAAGGTGTCGGGACTGACGATGGGGAGCGGCGAGTACTTCACGCGCATAGGCGTGGGAACGCCGCCAAGGGCGCAATATATGGTGATCGGCACAGGCACCGACGTGACGTGGCTTCAGTGCATGCCGTGTAGCAAGTGTTACCGGCAGAGGGATCCCATTTTCAACCCCTACTACTCCGCTTCCTTCTCCGCTTTAAGCTGCAAATCCGCCGCGTGCAGTCAGCTTGGCGTCCAAGGCTGCTCTCGTGGCGACGGCTGCAGCTACAGAGTCGACTACCTGGACGGCTCCTACACCACTGGGGTCATGGCCACTGAGACGCTGACATTCGACGACTTATATGTCTATAACGTGGCCATCGGCTGCGGCCACTACAACACCGGCCTCTTCGTAGGGGCAGCGGGGATTCTGGGCCTCGGGGTCGGGCCGCTATCTCTCCCCTCGCAGCTCGGGACAAAGCTGGACGGCGTATTTTCGTACTGCCTCGGTGACCGGTATTCCGGATCATCCGGCACGCTCGAATTCGGGGCGCGATCCGTTCCCGCGGATTCCTTCTTCACGCCCATGGCAAGAAACTCCCTTCTTCCTACCAACTATTATCTCTCGCTCACCGCCATCAGCGTCGGCTGCAAGTACCTCCCGAACGACGTCTTCTGCATCGACTACACCTCGGGCCGTGGGGGTGTCATCCTTGACGCCGGCACTACCCTCACGTACCTGCAGAGGCCTGCCTACGAGGCTGTGAAGGACACTTTCATTGCGGGTACCCTAAATCTTAAAAAAGCCCAGGGAACCTCCCTCTTCGAGACCTGCTACGATCTGTCGGACGAACCTTACGTCATGGTTCCGGAAGTGAACTTCCACTTCTCCGACGGGAATATCTTATCTCTCCCGACTAACAATTATGTGGTTCCAGTGGATAACATGGGTACTCATTGCTTCGCCTTTGCGCCCACCGACTCTGGTTTCTCTATCATGGGGAATATCCAGCAGCAGCATATTGGGGTTTCCTACGATACTTACAACGGTCAAATTGGCTTCGCCCTGGATCAGTGCTGATGCGGAATCTTCTGCTCTTGTTTATGTATATTATGGTCTATTTCCAAGGGAATTATAAATAATAATGGTCAACCTTGCACAATCAATGAATGGTAGAATTTGAAATATTTTAGATATTTGATCGATAGTATTAGCTGCTATTTATCAGATTTGAAAAAATATTATTCCAAAGTCTGCCTTCTGGACCATCCATCTCCGAAAATCCATATGAGATTATGGAGGTTTGCTATATGTAATTTTTACTGTGTTTTAATGTGAAAGTATTATTATAGGTTTGTTATGGCAGGAATCTGATTATTAGAATACCATTTATTGATTATATTTAGATTGATTTTTGAAGAGTTTATTAGATTTTTATTTGGTTTAAAGAATTAAAATTTTGAATTTTTTATTATAATAAATGTTATATAATATAAAAATTATTTTTAAGTATTAATAAATAATAAATAATAAATAATATAATCAATAATTAAGATTTATTAATGAATTATATATGTTAATAATTTATGGTTTGGTATTTTGTTGTTATTTATTGGATTTCAAAAAATATTATAAAGTTTGTAATTCTGATTATTTATATTTAAAAATTTATATGAGATTATGGAGATTTGCTATATGTAATCATTTTACTTTATATATGTTTTAATGTGAAAGTATTCTTATATGTTTGTTATAGTAGGAGTTTGGCTATTAGATTACAATTTAATGATTACATTTGAAGTGATTTTTGAAGAGATTATTAGGTTTTTATTTGGTATATATAATTTATGATTTAAGGGAGTTGGTTTAGGGAAGTGAGATATTGTTAAATGAAGTATTTATTTTTCCAGTTTTATTACAATGAGATTATATATTTTTATGAAAATTTAGATATTATCAATAAAATTGTTACTAATATTTATTAAAATTTAGAAATTTCATATACCTTGAGTAAAGACATAAACACATTTAGTTAACATTTTAAAATTTTTAAAATGTTAACTAAATGTGTTTATGTCTTTACTCAAGGTATATGAAATTTTGGTACCCCCTTGTTGTCCAGGGTGATTGGGACAGAGCAATATTGTCTTCCCCACCCAGGTTCGAATTTCGCCATACATGATGGGTTGTTTATGCAACATATGTAAGACTCTTGTTGGGTCGCTGCCAGTGTGACTCAACGGATTGCACAGATATTAGTTGTACAAATAATGTAAATATTGTAATATACTACATCTTCTATAGAGATCCCCTCGAAAAAACATTTTAAAATTTTTAAAATTCTATCATCTTAAAAAATGGTGTAGTATTTAATATTATGTAGGAGATTTTGTCTTTTCTACCTTTATAAAAACACTAGCTCAAAGACCTCAACTTACTCTCCATATTTAAAAAATTATATTCAACCTTGACTCTGTTTATTTGAGATTTCAATTTGTAACAACATTAACATTTCATCTTGTAGTTTGATCGAACTTGATATGGCTCATAATGATCAATATGATATGGAATTGGTAAAAGCAGTAGTCTATAACGCGACTTTTTGAAAGCCTTTCCGGCGGATTTTTCCGGTCAAAATCCGGCAGCAATTCATTGGAATCCCAAGTTTGATAGCTAGTTTCTGCACAATCAATGGCTCCCAGGGTTTTTCAGGGCGCTGGAATAATCCAAATATGCCAATCGTTCAAAAAACCATTTTAACTGCTTAAAAATCAAGATTTAACCTCATTTCTTCCGCCGGATTCCGTCACCGAAATCTCCAAAAAGTCGCATTATAGACAACTCCTTGGTAAAATATAATTTTATTAGGCGGATGACATGACACTCAAAGATGAATAGCCTTGCAAATTATTAAAAAGTTTTTATTGGGCAGCGAGTGCAAGACTTTATGAGTAATGTGCTTTTGATTGGTGTATAAAATTTATGATTGATGTGTTTTTATTGATTGCATGTGTTTTTTTTTTTACATATGTATTTTTTAATGCAGTTTAGTAAAGCATCTTTTTGGGATTGAACTTTTAATTACATTAATACACAAAAACTTGCCGACATGTTTTTATTTTTTTGCCAATTATACTACTACTTACCAACTTCTTTCTAAAATTTAATATATTATAATTTTGTATCTATAACATTTAACCTATTCTAAACTTTTAATGATTTTTTTTAGTAGTTAATCATTTTCATTTTTATAGTCCCACCGTGGGAGTCCGGTGGGACCGACACCTCTGTATCAATCATGGGGAATATTTAGCAACATCATCATATTGGAGTTTCCTTCGATTCTACAACTCTGTCATTGGTTTTCCTCTCAATCACTGCTGATGCGGATTCTGCTTTCTGTATATGATGGTCTATTTCTCAAAGAAATTATGATGGTCAAGCTTGTACATTCAGTGAGTTGTAGAATTTGAAATATTTTAGATATTTGATTAATTGTACTTAAATTTTATTGATCAGATTTCCAAAATAATATATAAATATAAACAAAGGACGTTATGCTATTATGAAATATTGTTACATGCTTTTATGAAAGTTTGTTAATGTAATCTTGTTATTGCATATTTTAATGTAAAACTGTTATTATATGTTTGTTACAGCAAGAGTGTGATTATTAGATTACAATTTACTGATTATATATTTAGATTGATTTATAAAGTTTAAACAAAGGATGATATGTTATTATGGAAGTTTGTGTTTGGATTTTTTTTTTTTTAAACCATTTTTCTTAAAATTTAAAATATTCACATTTTAT
>APFE031166807.1:56298-67227 GCA_000404065.3 Pinus taeda | reverse complement strand
GTGACCCGATCTTCACCAGTAACTTTTGGTAGGAACTCTTCAGGCTACAAGGTACCCAACTACAACTCAGTACTTCCTATCATCCCCAAACTGATGGTCAAACTGAAGTAGTCAACAAATGTCTGGAGACCTACCTCAGGTGTTTCACTTAAGAAAAGCAACATCTATGGGTATAGTGGTTACCTCTAGCCGAATGGTGGTATGATACTAACTATCATGCCGCCACCAAAATGACTTCATATGAAGCCGTTTATGGTCAACTCCCTCCTTCACCTACTTCTTATATCTAGGGATGCTCGAAGGTACAAGCAGTGGATCAACTTCTACAGAACCGTGCAACCATGCTAGCCCACCTCAAAGAGAATCTCCATCAAGCTCAAAATTGCATAAAGCAACAGGCAGACAAACATCGTTTAGAGTGCAAATTTCAAGAAGGGGATCAAGTATTCTTGAGGCTGCAACCATATAAGCAAACATCACTCAAAGACAAGGGTTGTTAGAAATTATCTCCAAAATTCTACGGATCGTATCAAATACTTCAGCGCATCGGAGAAGTAGCCTACAAGTTAGCCTTGCCACCCACTGCAAAAATCCATCCCGTCTTCCATGTCTCATGTCTCAAGAAAGTGGTTGGAAACCATTGCAGAATTCAAACCAGTCTACCGGAATTGGATGAAGAAGGTTCAATCTGGCTCCAACTTGAACAGGTTCTTGACACGCGAGAATGACACCTACGGGGCCACAAGATCAAGGAAGTCCTCGTCAAGTGAAAAGATATCTCTCTAGAAGATGTGACCTGGGAACCAACCACTGTTCTTTAGCAGTTTCCGCAGCTTCAGCGTTGAGGACAAGGCTATTTTTATGGGGGAGGGCATGTTAGGGTCCAACCCTAACCCAATTATTTATGTAATAGGGTCGAGTCATAGTTATAGTTAGTTAAAGAGTCAATAAAGCCCATATTAATAATTGTAAGTGGTTGACCCGCATTTAAAGAAGGGACCACAGTTAGTTGCAAATGGGCCATGGTATTAGATGATTGTATTAATAAGAACCATGGTACTGACCCATGGTATTGCATGTATGAATTCTGTATAAAGGATAGAGACTTCCCTTGAGGAACATTGTGTCTTATTTTGTAATTGAGACCAACTGTATTGGAGGTTGCCCCCTTGAAGAGGCAAGAGAACATTGCTTTCCTTTCTAAATAATAAAATACATGCTGTTATTTCTTATTGTTCTGTGTTCTGGGTATATTTCTTCGCATATTTGGTATTTTGGTATCTTCTTGCAGGTTAAGAGCATAACATGAAGAGGAGCATGTGTAGGCTCCTAGCAACACTTTTAGGTAGAGTAGACCACCAAGGAGATTGTGTAGTTAGTTGGCTTTGTCGAGCAACATCAGTGAGTTCGAGCCTTCCACTTTTGAGGAGGCTGTAGATGTGCAAGTTTGGAGGGATGCAATGGTGAAGGAGTATAGCTCCATCATGAGGAATGATGTGTGGGACATAGTGCCAAGATCAGAGGGAATGTTTGTGGTCACTTCTCGATGGATCTATAAGATCAAACATGTAGCTGATGGCAATGTTGAGAAGTACAAAGTGAGGTTCATGGCGAGAGGGTTCTCTCAACAGGAGGGAGTGGACTACGAGGATATATTCACACTTATCGCCAGATATGCATCCATTAGAGCAGTCATGTCGATTGCTTTAGAGATGGGGTGGAGGATACATCAGATGGATGTGAAGACTGCTTTCTTGAATGGGGTGATTGAGGAGGATGGGTATATTGAGCATCTTTAGGGCTTTGAGGTGCATGGGAGAGAATTAGATTGAAGAAGGCCCTTTATGGGTTGAAGCAGGCTCCGCGTGCATGGCACCCCAAGATCAATGGATATCCTTTTTGTTTGGGATTCACCAAGAGTGAGGTGGACTCCAACTTGCTCTATGTACTTGTTGAGGGTGAGCTGCTCATCATGGTACTTTATGTTGGCGATATTTTCTTGTCTTTGTGTTGAGATACCAATGAGGTATAATGGACTTTGGACTCAAATATGTTGGGGTTGGTGGAGTAGAGTTGCAGGGGTACACATATTCTGATTGGATTGGGAGTGTTGTGGACAGAAAATCCATGTGTGGATGTTGTTTAAGCTTGGGATCAATCATGATCTTGTGGTACAATAGAAAGCAACAATCAAGGGCACTTTGTTCAGTAGAGGTAGAGTACATGGCAACGAGTATGGCGAGTTGTGAGGAAGTATGGCTTTGCAAGATGCTTGTAGGATTATTTGGTCTAGAGATGGGGCGAACAATTATTCACAAAGGCAATTAGAGTTGCATAGAGATGCTATGAGATTGTGGTACATTTCCACAGAGGAGCAGGTGGCAGATATCCTCACCAAGCCTCTAGTGAAAGGGAAGTTTGTGAAGTACAGAGACAAGTTGGAGGTAGTGGAGAATCCCTTCCTTGCTAGGAGGGAATGTTGAAGCTTGTGGTAGCTTTGGAAGGTCTTTTGCATAGGCTTGGTGTCCTATCATGTACAAGATGATTTATTTCCTCCATAGGTGCTTGCTTGGTGAAGTAATTTATGTCTTCTAGTACAATAATTAAAGTCAATTAATTATTTTGGACTATCAAGTCAATTTATAAGGATACATATTTAAATTATTCAAATGAATTAGAAATTATCTCAACCGTTGATCTCCTGGCTTTTCTGGAAGGGAGATTAGGGTTAGGGATTTGGGCTTGATGAAATTATAAAATAAGCTTAGGGAGACGTGAAGACACACAAGTGGAGAAATTGATTTTCTCTAAAGTGAGAGGCCTAGCTAGTTTGTAGCACAAAGGAGTAAGAGTGTAGGTGGATTCGAGAGCATTTCCAGGAGGTTGAATTGCTGGAGATTGTAAGGGTCGAATTGTTGAAGCGAGGAGGAGGTTGAATTGTTGGAGAGGCCAATTTGCTAGGGCTGAATTTGCTAAGGTGCAGACGCTGTTTGAGGGGGAAGATGCTAGGACGGGTTGCTGGTGAGAGGTGAGTTGAAAATCTCCATGTCGAATTTTTTAGAGGTTAATTTCCAGTGGGCCGAAATTCTTCTAGTGGGGCCAAATTACATGTTTCACTCAATTCATATTTCATTGTAATTTCTCTATGGGTTGAAACCCTGATTTTTCTTGAGATTAATTAATGAAGGAGAATTGTTGTGGGTGTTTATGTATTGTAATTGTAATGTGTGATTGATCTCTCTCCAATTTTATTTTCTTTGCATATATAAGTTTCTAGAAGTTAAAATACCAATGATTTTATTTTTTCAACAATTCAGAATTTATTTGGGTGATAAATTAAATTTATGGGAATAAATAATTGTTATGAGAAAATAAATCTGGGTTGGTATTAGGAGATTTAACATGGGGTGTAGGAGTTAATTTAGAGAATTGCTAATTTGAAATTGATATCTTACTGCAGAAAAACACAAACCAACAATCAAAACAATCAATAAAATGGTGAATAAGTCTTGGAAAAAACCACAAAATTGAGTGTATTTGCCTTTATCAATCTTAATATCAATGACCTCAATTTTACCTTTGGTATGAGGTTGGAAATGTCGATTTAGGTTCCTGTTCTGAACATACAAACCAACAATTCTGCAACAGAATGCAGAAACCAACAAGCTATAGCCCACTTTGGGTCCTCCCACAAGCCTAAAAATTCTCAAGAAACTTATGGCTATGGGTTGCAAGTGTTAGTTTACTAAATTATGAATCAAATGATCCCATTAGCACTTAAAAATGGAGTATTGAGAAAGATATTCAATTCTGGAATTTACTATTCAACTTTGGGGTTGAATCCCCACTAGGGTAAAAACCCAAATTTTTAATTTTATGTAGATTTTTGTGCCACCAAGCTTGGGATGGATTATTTACTTCAAATAATATTCAAATAAGCTCTGACATGTGAAAAAAAAAGAGGATTGATGAGATATACCTTTATATGCAAATGCTTTCCAAAGGGCTTGACTTACCATGTGAAATGGTGGTTGTCATTTGTTGTTATAGATTTGCAAAACCCTCGGACAACAACTTGTTTTGATAAATTTCAGCCTTTTCTACACACAAGTCGCTATATCTTTCTTTGGCCAATTAGCTGTCTCTGAAGCAAAATCCAAGTGCCAAACTAACTTAAAGATGAGAATTTAAGCACAAGTTAATAAAATATTTATTATCTTTTGTCTCTTTTGATTTTTTATTTTCAAATAATAATATAAAAGGAAATTTGAAAAACGATTTTGAATTTTGAAATATTGATGACGTGAAGATGGGACTTACCTTGTGCCCTTCTAATTACCTCTTTCAATGCCAGGTTTTAATCACAACGCTTCCTAAATTGACCCTTTGTTATTTGGACAAGTAGTGAGTTTGGAGCAATGTTGAAAATATCGGTATCGGCAAAATATCGGTAAGGGTCCAGAAAATATATTATCGGCAATATTGGCGAAAATATCGGCAAGCATAAAAAATGCATAATATATTCATTTTTTTTTTTTTTTTTAAGATTTTTAAACATATAAAGCAATAACAACATGAAATAAACACATTGGCACATAAATATGAAGAAAGCATTGATATATATGATGCCAAATAAAAATGATACATGAAAGGCGATACCAAATCCTACTGATCCCTGATAATTGTTCATTCAAGGACTCAAATGTGGAGAACCAATACAAAATAACATCACATATATAAAAGTATCTCATCATCATGAGTTATATATAGCATAACAAATAAAACTAGCAGCTATCTATCTGAAATCACTGCCCTCTCCCCCTTTTATTGGAAAACATGATGGACTGTTTGCCAGACCTGCCCCTAGTAGTAGAAGGCCCTGACCCTGCCTCTACACCTAATGTCAAATAATGAGTGTTAGGTATGGGGTTGTGCTCTCCTATATCTACAACAGATGGTGTTGATGCTGATGCTCCCACAATGTCCTCCTCCTCCTCCTCCTGCTCCTCCTCCGAGTGTTGCTCCTCCTCTTGCTGCCCCTGTTCTAATGGATCATCTGGCTCTAACCATGAAGGTGACTCCTCCAAGATGGGCTCCTCAGACTCCACCCTCCACTGAGACAATACATCAATATTGTCTAAGGAAATGGCATCTGGATCCGTTGGTGCTTCTATTTGCCTCACTCGAAGTTAGATGTTGTAATGC
Source organism: Pinus taeda (assembly GCA_000404065.3). NCBI lineage: Eukaryota > Viridiplantae > Streptophyta > Pinopsida > Pinales > Pinaceae > Pinus > Pinus taeda. Next base: position 62,022 of record APFE031166807.1, on the reverse strand, counting down.
ACATACACTAAATCATTGACGCATGCAAACTCCAACCTATAAGAGTGTCAAAAAAACTAATGAGTCTTGACTCTTGACTCTTGACACTTGAAGGTCATAAATTAAAAATTAAAAATTACAATAAGTGTAATTGCTCAATTGAACGCTGGAGCTCAAAGTTATACCTGTTGCGCTTTTTTGCGTGTATTTTCTCAAATACACTCCAATTGCGCTCACACCCTGAAGAGCTACATGTTTGACTCAAGATTTGTATGGCCAAATTCTGCAAATTTGGTGCCCTTGCACCATAGCTTCACCATCAAATATCTACAACAAAATAAAGAAATAAAAAATTCAAAAACTTAAAACATAATTAAACTTTCAAATAAAAGTTACATAATTGAATTTAAAAAAAAAAAATTATAAGTAAGGAAATTGTAAATTGAAAATTCTAATTTCTAATGAGTGATGACTTGTCACTTATGTGGCATGAAGAGGATCATTTCCTTAATAGCATCATCAAAGCCAGATAGACCAACACAATCTTGATAACATTGTATCTCGTGATTGATTTTGCTACGAAGCTCAGGATTAGGTAACATCCTATGAATACGGGAATGGAGCCCTTCCATCACCTCGCCATCGAAATCAAAGCTGCATTTGTATGAAAATGCAGGGTTGAGGAAGAGTGCTATTGGATGAATGGGTTGATGAAGCATCCTTGTCCACCGATTATCAATGACATCCCATAACATCATCTGCCTATCAAGGCCAACAGAACCCTTGTTTGCATAATAAGAACGAATGGCCTCCTTGGCCCTATCCATGCCCTCATACAAATAAGCCATTGCAAGCTTCTCCCCATCTACCAATCTGAGAACCTTAACTATAGGTTCACTAACTGAGCATGCTTCTACTCCATGCCAAAACGTCTCAGAGTACACCATTTTTGCAATGGCTTTCCGATCCTGTCTCTTGCTGTATCTACAATTATGCCAATCATCAGACACAAACATTTGCTTCAACTCGAACTGACATCGAAGCAAAGACTGAAGAGTAATAAAGTTTGTGGCAAAACATGTGATCGCAGGACGCCGCAACTCCTTGTTTCTAGTGAACCTCCTCATGATGCTAAGAACAAAAGCATGGTTATAAATAAACTTGGGGACGCTCCTAGCCATATCAACCGCCTCCTTGATGAAGAAGAGTTTCACCATATCCTCAAGCAACAAATCGAGACAATGTGCTGCACACGGAGTCCAGAACAATGTGCGATGCCTCTCCATAAGCATCTTGCCGACAGACACATAATTAGCTGCATTGTCTGTTATGACTTGCGCCACATTGTGCAGACCAATCTCCCGAATGAACCCATCTAACAACTCACATATCGTTGCTGCATCTTTGATATGTTTTGATGCATCCAACGATTTAATAAACATGGTACCTTTAGGAAAATGTACCAAGAAATTTAGAAGGGTCCTACCCTTCCTATCTGTCCAACCATCAGACATCGCTGTGCATCCAGTAACTTCCCATGTTTTTCTCAACTTCGCCAATCTAGAGTTGATGTCCTGCTTTTCTGCTTGAAGAATTGGCCCCCACAACTCCTCATATGTAACACTTTTGTACTCTGGGCCCACAACAACAATAGCATCACACATTGGCTGCCAAAATGGATTGGTTTTGGTGATGCTGAGAGGTAAGTCGCTCCAGAAAATACACCTCCCCATGAGTTTATTTGCTTCTTGCTTCTCCTTTTTTTTAACAAGCGATGCTATGCCAGGATGTGATCCATGACCTGTTCGTGGAACAAAAAATGATGACCTCGCAGTAGCAGTAGCAGGTGATGATGTGCCAGCTGTGGAGCCCCTCCCACTACCCTCAACATCAAAATCAGGAGAAGATATCCCGAAAGATCTACCTGCACGTTCAACGTTGTTTCTTTTTGTCTCTTCCTTCTTTCTGTCTTTTTCATCAATTGCCTCAAGAGCTTTTGTATAAGCTTCGGACTAGAAATTGTACAAATCCCAACATCATGTCCAGTGAGTCTTGCCAGATGGTATTTCAGTCGTGTAACCCCTCCTGTCATCCTAGTCCCACACAATTTGCATGTAATATATGCCCGAATTATCCCACCATCAGGGTTCCCATACTCCCAAAATGGGTCCAAGGCTTTTGGCATATTTGAATTCTGTAGTGGGCTAACTCAAACCTAGGGCACCAAAAAAAAAAATTGGAATTAATAACTTAATAAGTAATAACCACATCATTTTACAAAATAGTTTTTTTGCTACATTATTTGCAATGTGAATTCAATGAAAAACCATAAATGACAATAAGAGGGTGTATTTGAAAGTTAAAAAAAAGACGGAGTTTGCTCTCCAAATATGGAGAAAAGTTAAAACCCTTGCATTTGTTCATGGGCATGAAAATCATAGCAAATGGAAAAAAAAAACAAGCAAAATTATTGTAGGCAAATAGGCAAGCAAGAATAATCCTAAAACTAACAAAAAATTCATTAACATAGGGGTTTATTTGAACATACCTGTTAATGGAAAAAATGAAATTGTCTCCCTATTCTTCAAGCTTAGATCAACAAAATCTTCGTTGTTAGTGGCGATAATAGCTATTCAATGCTCAAACCCTCCTTGGTAGCAAGCACATAGCTCTCCCCTTCTTTCTCCAGCAATCAGAAATAAAAATGATTGAAAAAAAACAAAATCGGACTTTTATAGCTGCATGACAATTTTTCACTGTCTCCGGGCGATTTTTTGCATCGTCGCACGATATTTTCCCGAAATATCGCCGATATTTCGGAAATATCGCGATATTTTTGGGGAAACAAAATATCGCAAAATTTTCTCGGCGATATTTTGTCTCCCCGAAAATATTGCAATATTTACGAAAATTGCCGATATTTCGGCGATATTATATGCACTGGTTTGGAGTGCATGCACTAGTTTCCCTCAATCTTGTCTAAGACTTCAACTGACACTCAAATTCAACTAGAAGCGATTCCCTTTGGAATACCTTCGGCCAATGGATCAACTATGAAGCTAGGGGAGATCTAATCCTTTGAGGATGAACCCCTGATAAGGGCTTTTCCAAAACTTAGATTTTGATAATCCTAGTTCAACAAGAAGGCGAGGCCTAGTGTCCTAACCCTTCTCCCCATGATTATGTAACCCTTCAGTGGATTGACTTAATAACTTCGTGTAATTTAGAAAAAACCTGCAAAATATCTTATGAAAGCACAATAATCTTTACAAGAGCCAAGAAGAGAAAGAATAGAAAAGCCAATCTACGAAGTGTAAAAAAAATGTTTGCACCAAATGAAGTATTATTTCGGTATCAATGATCTCACATTTTCATAACATGGTTTCTTAAGGAGGGAGAGTTTTAAATTTATAAATGAAGTTCTCAACATCCATCCTTCTTTAGCTCCACAAAATAGGGTGACTTGTCATCCACAAAATATTTGGAGACTAAGTCAAAAATTGTTGTTGAGATTATATTACTTGAAAGCCCCACTTAGGATGTAGACCTCCCAAGAAAGGGTGCCGTAATTACAAAAGAAGAGGACGATTTGGCCTTTATAGGTCAACATTCCACTTGAAGTATGCTTGAAATAATGTTAGAAACCCTTTGTTCCAACATTCTCCAAAAAATGCTCCAACGTTCTTCCTTTAGACACTTGACATCTTCCCAATGGCTAGTAGAGTGGATGACTTCCTTTAATTGAGGTTGAAACTTGCTTGAAGATTGGTATCTAACTTTGCTTTGAGTGATCTTTGCTTGACTTGAGGTGATTTGATGTTGAAAAAATCCTCCTTTGGTCCAACATTTTCTTTCTTGACTTGGAATTCCCTCAAGCTCTTCAACGTTTTGGGATGGGGTCAATCTTGCATAGTTGCCACTTTCATGGATCAACTTGTACTCCCTCTTGACCTACAATGCGACCCAAATATTCCACCCCAGAGCTCCAAAAGCACATTTGTAGTGCTTCACGAATAATTGGTTGTTTCTCGGTTTTTTTAAGGACTTATCAACATGCTCTATGTGTGATTCCCATGCTTTACTGTATATTAAGATATCATCTATTGTAAACATAATAAATATAGTGAATTAGTTAAGTAGGAAGCGTACAATTGGTCCCTGTTACCTACCAAAAATTGGGTAACTTGTTAATTTTAGATAACAATCGTATGTTCTATGCTTAAGAGAAATTTACTTCAATTTTTCTTATTAGCCCAATATCAATTTCCAGATTAGCAATCACATTAACATGTCAGTAAATGTGGATAGAAAATAAATAAAATGCAGAAGACAAGCCAAGACAAGAGGACAGAATATTGGCGGATGCCAGGGAAAAACCGAATGTGGGGAAACCCTTTGATCAAGTCTTCTTATTATTCTTCAAAAGTTCAGTGGAGAGAGAGTAAAATATACAAAGTTCACTTGCCCAAACACAGTCAAATCTGTCCAGGCAAACTGCAGTCAATAGGTTGCCCTATTCAAAATGTCAATGCTGGTCAACTTAGCAGAAATCTTCCTCCAAATCAGCTTGGTCAAACCCAGTCAATTTGGCCTCCAAGGATAGTGCAAATTAACACAAAACAGTGCTGGAAATATTAGTCAAACTCTGCCAACGCAGAGTCAAACCTGTGGTCAACTTCCCTGTGGTTAATGCTGGTCAAACAACTTAGAATGCCTTGATTTTTGTGCCTAGAAATGCGACATGCCCAAACAGAATTTCTCCAAGAAAAATCACAGTCAAACAAGGTCAATTGTTGCTAGGTCAAAGCTGGTCAACCCTTCTGCAATTCAGTGAACGCATAAAAAAAAAAATCACAGACTTGTCCTTCACATGTGTGGAGAGAGGTTGCCTAGAAATCCGTACACCCAATCAAATGAGGAGAGACAAAGATCTGTGAGTGATGATGAGTGTCCAAATGAGGTAGATGCTCCTATTTATGTGCAACGTTGAGGATGAAAATACATGAATTTTGGGATTCTGAGCCTACATTAGTTTGCTGTCCGACATTGACAATTTGTCCATAAAAGAAATAAATTCATAATTCCATTTGTACATGTCAGAATGAGATGATCTTTAGATTAATCCTACACCTCTCGGAAAAAGGAATCCAATAAAAATATCAGCTGCATCATATGAGCTGTCCAAGGTGGAGTTTGGCCCTAGTTGCCAAAGTTAATACTCCCTCTCAACTAGGGAGAACTCCACTTGCCAAATCATCTGTCAATCTGTACCATTTATGACATCCCTGCTCTGCTCTGCTCTACTCTACTCTACTAAACTATGAAGATATAATGAAGAAGAAATGATTGAGAGTGTGTCATACCACTCTCCACTGACCCGAAGTCAGTGTCCAATGATTGAGAGTGTACTCTACTACTCTCCACTGACCTGAAGTTAGTCTCCATTGATCCCAGATCAATATCAAACATTCTAGCATAGGGAGTACGATTGTACATGATGTGTCCATTGGTAATACTATGGTCCCTATCCTCATTTCCCAACTCATTGGCCAGATGAGAGGTACTTCCAATGAGTCCCAGACTACATGTGTTATGAAACCAGCTCAAGAAAAGATAGAAAAGATAGATCAACGCCTTAGAATTCAGCCTCTTCGAGGGGGCAATCTCCTTTACATTACATAAATGAACAATTCTTGGATGATTCAAATGACAAAACCTCCTTTTCTATATATAGGAGGTCTTAAG